>CM033693.1:39590670-39686450 GCA_019514585.1 Dendrobium officinale
ATTTCAACACCTCTATTGGAATATCATCAGGTCCAACAGTTTTTCCACCCTTCATTTTATTTAAAGCCTCTCTAACTTCAGTTCTATTAATACGCCGATAAAAATAGAAATCTTTATTTTCATTTAGGGTGCTAAAGTTACTATAATCAATCTTATTTTCACAATCTTCATTAAAAAGTTTAGCAAAATATCTCATTCACTTTTGTTGAATATCATCTTCTAAGAAAATCATTTTTTGATCTTCATCCTTAATACACTTCACTTGAACTAAATCCTTACTACTCCTATCTCTTTGTTTGGATAACATACATATATCTTTCTCCCTCTTTAGTATCTAATCTATTATATAAATCACTAAAAGCTAATGTCTTTGCATCGCATATTGCTTTTTTAGCATCCTTACGAGCCACTTTATATATTTCCCAATTATCAGAATTTTTAAAATTAAACCAATTTTTTATAACAAAACTTCTTATTTTTTAATCTTTTCTTGCACATTTGGATTCAACCACCAACTATTTTTACTATTATGAGTTTTTCCCTTTGATACTCCAAGGACATCTTTTGCAATATTCTTAATATCAATAGCCACTTTTTCCCACATAATATTAGCATCCTCATGCACAGACAAAATCTTAAGATCTAAAATCTTATTTTCAAAAATATTTTTGTTAATATTCTTGAAATGCCTCCATCTAATCCTAGAAAATTGTTTTACTTTATTTTTTATTTTATACTCCTTTCTTAAAGTCCCAACTAATAATCGATGTTTGGTACATAAATTTTCACTCGGAATAACTTTATATCTTTGCAATCTAAACGATTTAATTTTCTAATAAGAAAATAGTCAATCTGAGTTGTAATATATCCATTTTTATAAGTGATGATATGCTCATTCCTTTTCTTAAATAAGGTATTAGCAATTGAAAAATCATAAGCTAAACAAAAATCCAATATGGTCCTGCCACCTTCATTCGTCGTTCCAAATCCATGGCCACCATGAATGCTTTTAAAATCTTCTACCTCTCTACCAACAAGTCCATTTAAATCTCCTCCAATAAAAATTCTTTCTTCAAGAGGTATCTTTTGTATTAATTCTTTTAAGTCATTCCAAAAATTTAATTAAGAACTCATATCCAAACCTACTTGAGGAGCATAAGCACTTATAATATTAACAATCTTATCATCAACAACAATCTTTAAAGCTATAATTCATCATGAAAGGATCATAATTAAAAGTATAATGGACGAACATCAATTATATATAGTCCCAAGTGGTTTGGACAAATCCAAAGATATAAAATTCACCCACAAGATGAGTAGATAAATTAATATTCAAAAATTAAAAGAAAAAAAAAGTGTAGACATAATGTACAATGATAGAAGCTATTTAAAAACATTTCCATGAAATAGATTTAACTTTGCAAAACTTAGCAGGAATGATTTGAAAATTAAGAATACAACAACAACCACAACATCAAGCTTTTATCCCACTACGTGGGGTTGGCTACATGAATCCTTTTTCTCCATTATGACATGTTAAGTGTCAAATTCTTATTTAAATCTAATAAAAAAATGTCATTTCTAATATTTTCTAACCAAGTCTTTTTTATGTATATCTCTACCTTTCTTAACATAAGCCAAATCTAATACATCTACTCTCCTAACAAGGTCATCAGATGGCTGCTGTTTTACATGACCAAACCATCTGAGGCGACTCTCTCTAATCTTAGGAATTAGAAAATATATTTTTTAATACTTATAGTTAAGTTTATCCTGATCACTCGCTGTTCAGGATCCATAACCCTAATGGAATTAAATATGCCCACTGAGACAGTATTTATTTTATCTTTTCTTTTTCTTTTTTTGGACTTAGATGTGTGAAATGCTTTTAAGAATATTTAAATATCTTAACATTAGTTACAACTTTAAAAGTCTGAAACCGAAGAACAACACAATAAGTACCACCTAAACCACTAATGTCAAGATTCCTTCAAGTCCATAATTGACATTACTGATGTTATAAAAAATGATATAGCATAGAAAATTTGTAAAAGTCGGCATTGTAAATAGTGTGACTAAACGCTCTACCAAGTGGTGCACCAAAAAAAAAACATGGCATAGGCTGCTTGTAAGGCAAATTACAAAGTACAATCAAAACTACAAAAAGATGTGCAAAGAACAAAACCCGAAAGAAAGGGATAAAAGCACTAACTGAAGATATTAGACCAGTCTTCCCATATTGGAGAAGGGCTCCTGCACCATAACCCAATGCATAGCAATATGTCGAATCAAAATTTGTAGGCAAACCACACCTTCCTTCATAGCTGTAAAATTTATTACCATGCCAAAATAACAGTTAATATATATGTATATATGTGTGTGTGTATATATATATATATATATATATATATATATATATATATAAAGAGTGAGAGAGAGAGAGAGAGAGAGAGTAAAATCAACTTGATGAAAATGAACAGTTTTTAGAATCTAACATAATGGATGAAAGATGATCTAAACAAATGTACATGGAAACCTTAGATTTAGCGATCAATAACAAAAGAGCAATAAAATGCATCCACCTACTATATAAAAAATGAAATTACCAAGTACATAATAAGGCTGAAAAGATGAACTCACCCAAAAAAATGGGACTGCCCTTTAAAATTCCCCGCATACTTTGGCTCCAACTTCCGTTTCTCCAATTCAGTTTCAACCATTGATATCAACATTTTTTCAGTCTCTATTTTAGCAACCTAACCAAGGGAGTTAAAAAAACTTATAGCAAGATGAAGAAAAATTTTAAATATAAAATGGCCAATGCAAGGATGCTCCAGGTACCTGAACATTGCCATGAGGATCTCTTTCCAAGAGAAGCTGTTCCTGGATTGCTTGGGGAAGGAATTCAAACAGAATAAGAGACTGTTGTGTGAGCTTCTTTTTCCACTGCCCAGCTTGGTCAACAACATCATGAGCCAATATTTCATTTAGCTCGGAAATGAGAGTCTGAACCTGAAATCAAACAAGAAGAAAAATATACAGTGAGATGTACCTACTAGAAGGAATCTGGGAAGTTACAAAGGATGTCACGCTCGCTATAAGGGCATATACTATACGGAAGTAAAGACAATATTATTTGAAGGGTACGTCACCTCAGGGATAAAATCAATTAAGCCTTCGGGAATAAGTATGACACCATAGTTGTAACCAAGTTCTGCACGTTTGCAGATTATATCAGTAATGTAGTCTGTAACATTTTTAAGAGTTTGCTTCTTGGCTGAAACCTGCAACAAATTATAGTCGAAAATGTAAAATATTTTATATGTGTTTCCAAGGCATTCTTCGACAATGATTTCAGATTTATAAGAATAAACATGAAACGACTTATGTTGAACATCCAAAGAAGTAAAAGGATTTTGCTGGGAGAGGGAACAAGTAAGTTTTCATCAATGCTGTTCCATTAGAAGAAGAAAACTCACTGCAAAGAATCTAAATCATGAATCATTGGATATGAACTGAAGCTAACCAGTTATCTGGATATTTTCCTGAATTTCACCGTGTATCTTAGGGGACGTTTGAGATGATTATTATGTTTTTTTTTTTTTGTTTTTTTTATTGTCTAACATGAAATAAAAATATGATGAGTATTCTTATGCATCTATTATTTTTAAAAACAAAAAATATAAAATATAATAGGCGCTACAGCTCAAGCGGATTTTAGTTCAGCTCGCTCTTCTCTTCCACCACCTTCCCCCAATTTGTAGCCAGCACCACCATAACCAACTTGATTCCCTTATGCCTCCACAGCCACTATATCTCATTGCTGACGACTCTAAACGACAACATCAACAAGAACATAACAATCTTGGTTTCCTTCAGGTTTTCGTCCCAATGGGGAAGATCGAATTGAAGAAGGCATCAAGACATACATTTTGAGAACATGAACTGCGCGACTTTTGCAGGTCCTAAATTCAGCTGTGGATCATGTTGGGGACTCTTCTTTGTTAGAAGCGACAACAATTGCGACAAATCAAAGATTTAGTACGTGGTGAAGGTGGAGATGGGTGTGGGCAATAAAGTCATTGTGAGAGGAGGCGAATCCACCAAAAGCTGGAGCAGCCAAAGGAGTTGGAGTTAGAAATTAGCATATAGATCTTTCCATTCTCCTACACCATTCAAAATCATAATAATGCTATAGATCTCAGACCACCCTCGCCACCATCACTCACACAACCATTGAGACCTTACATTTCTTCCTCAATATCTTCCATTTCCATTGCTGAAGCTAGTGTTGTTTCCTCTACGAGATAAACTTATCTATGTCAGTGAAAAAGTGGCAGCCTCCACCACCAAGAAAAAAGTTGTTTTCTAAATATAAAAAACGCCTCAATCTTACTGTTAGTTTTTCAAAACAAATCATATTATAATCTTAGCCTTAATTTTCTAACTTTTGAAGGTTCTTATTAGACTAATGTAGATAAATGTCAAATTTGATTCTTATTTCTGACAGAAGTGGAGAAGCAACCAGCAATAAGTACTTCAAGTTTCAATGTGCTTTTAAAAACATTAATCAAAGGTTAAACTTTGAAAACAACTAATAATATGGTGTTCATGCAGCCTGACCACAATAAGATTGTAATGAAATACAATCAATTGAATCATCGCGTTGAAAATTTAATGATTAGTAACTGACTAAAATATCTTCCACTAGAATATTATATCATGATATGAGATATCAAATAAAATGCAAGTGAACTAATCAAGCACCTCTTCTCCAATAATTGTTATATTGGGATGTGTTTGCAAAGCACATTCCAACGTGATGTGAGAAGCAGCACGACCCATAAGTCTCACAACTGCATAGAAAAGCAAAATTAAATAAGGAGACATCAAGATATATAAAACAAGTGCAAAACTGAATACAAGGCCGCAGAATGATTATGACTGTAATTAGATTTAAGACCACTGAGTTGCCAAATTGTACGTACATATTTTTTCTGGAATTTTTTTCCAAAATTAATTTGGAATTACCGAATTAGCCAAGTCAAAGCAGCAATGAAGATCAACATGGTTATTTACCAAAGCCAATGTCTAAAAGCTTAATTTTAATGTTTGCATAGAATCACATAGCTTTGGGTGCTATTTACATAAAAATACTGAACATGTTCCTCTTCTATCCTAGGTTGCTTATGTGCATCACATTTAAGTGATTGTATTTCATTTTGTGCCAAATCATAAATTTGTCGCATGAAGTAGCTGGAGAATTATAACGAAATCAATAAGATCTGCTTCATTTAGAATAAGTGACATCAGCCTCACATTGTCATCATAAAAATGCCAACAGCTATATCAAACTAAACATTAATTTGCCCAGCCACATAAGCCTATGCTAAGAACCAGTTAAATCTGCATGACTCCTAAAACAGCACCAGGATCTTCAGGAAAGATGAAAGATACAGATGAACTGGAAAAATTAGTCAAAAAAGAAACAAAAACTTACAATGGTAATACTTTCCAGTTGAACGAGCATCTGTCATGACATTTCCAATCATTTCAGAATAAATCTGAAATGCCAGAAGAAGACAAACTAAGTCAGTAATACAAACAGCATAGCTTTTTTTACTCAACAAAAAAATTAAGCGAAAATAAGTCTAGCTTGCATGCCTATAATGAAAGAATGTAGCTTGAGGTTCATGCCGTTATTTCAACAAGTAAATCAAGAGTGGCAAGCATGGAGGAAGGCAGCTTGTCACATCCAAATCTACCTCAGAACAGAGAATAGGTTACCTTGCAAGCTGTATCAAACCCAAAACTTGTGGGAACTTCCTTGCATTTCAGGTCACCATCAATTGTTTTTGGGCATCCAATAACCCGAGTTTTTATATTCTTTGACCTGGTAAACAAGATAAAGAAGCACTAGAATTCTGGAAGGATTGATAAAAATGAAGGGGATCCAAAATAAATAAACTAGAAATATTTTCATGAGTAAAATATCAGAATCATTAAAACAAAATATCTTAATTTACCTGAAGTATTCAGCAAGAAGGCATGCATTGGTATTTGAATCGTCTCCACCAATAACAACAAGGCCATCTAAATTGAGTTTCAAGACAGTTTCTTCAGCTTGCTTAAACTGGTACAGCCAAACCAGAAAGAAACCAATTAGTATAAAATGAAGAAACATGGTAAAAATTGTTTCTTTGAGGAATTATTTCAGATATAATGAACACGAGTACCTGTTCAGGAGTTTCGATCTTGTCCCTTCCACTGCAGATCATATCAAATCCACCCTGTGCTCACATAAAATTTCACTAAGTTATACTCAACCAAGCCGTACATAGCAAAATAAACTATGAAAATGTATTACATTTATGATGAGGCCGATAGTTGGCATGCCTCGGTAGTCAGTTATAACCTTTTACAGGGAAGTAGCATTCAATGCAAAGATAGCACACAATAGATACCAGATGGCACTAAAAGTAGGCAGCATTCCATAAAATCAGTAGCATTTACAAATCACAGCAAATAGGATATAGAATCAGTTAACACATCCTAAACTAATGCTAAATTCATTATCTTAAAACTTTTGAGGAAAATGCAGTGAATTGAGTGTATTGCACATCAGAAAATGATTATTCAAGTTGAACTTATTTAAATTTAAAACAAAACAAACAGATGACATTAAGGGTGTAAATGAGCCTAACTCGAGTCACCCCTGGCTTAAGCTTGATCTTGATTAATCAATCAAATTCGAGATCAATTCTACAACTTTGTATCAGCTCATTTATTATAAAATAAGGAAAAAAATATTAAGATTGAAATATTTATCGCAATAAATCAGATGAAAAATTATAGGAAATCAATTGATATATGGAAATGATATACAACAACATCAAGCTTTTATCCCACTATGTCAGGTCGGCTACATGAATCATATTTCTCTATTGTGTCCTATTAAGAGACAAATTTATACTTAAAGTTTTTGTTAAATCTCAACCTCACGATCACAACAGAATCCACTGCTGTGAACAGTAATCCGTGGGAAGACTACCTGGATCACATTAATTCCTTCCATAGTTAATTTACTGATTCAGGAATAATTGTATTCTCATTATTATAGAGTTATTTGTTTCCTTATCAATACACCTTATATAGATCTATAAATAGGGAGTGGATTGCAAAATAAAACTCAAGCTTTTCCCTCTCAAATTCCGGTTTTAACATGGTATCAGAGCCCAGGGCATAGATCGCCGCCGATCCGTCTACGCCGAACAAGACGAGCGACTCGATCGGAACTTCTGATCGGAAATTCTGATCCGAGAGGAAAGCCGACGAAGGAGCGAAGGCAGACGCTCGACCCGCCCCCTCTTCCGATCGCACATCCCAGAAGCTCGATCCCTCCTCTTCCGACCGCAGGCCGACGAAAGAGCGAAGGCAGCCGCTCGACCCACCCACTCTTCCGATCGCACATCCCAGAAGCTCGATCCCTCCTCTTCCGATCGAAGACGAAGCCGATCGGAAGCTCGATTCACGTCTGCGACTCGCGGAAGGAAGCTAGCGTGCGACTTGGGGGTGGACATATAGAGGCTCGGCCGTGCCCTAGTCCAGTCCGAGTCTTTTTAAAGGCTCGGCCGGTTTGGTTTTAAAAATAAAAAAAGGGGAAAATTCTTATTATCGACCTTTATCGTCGACAGGGGAAATTTATTCCGGGAAGCCTTCATCGCTAACCAAAGACATATAGATAGTCTTAATTACTATCATAATGTCAGAAATTAACTCTTCTTCAAACAATGATCAACATGAGGATTCTATGGTGCACCAAGGACGAGGTGACCTTCAAAGCATACAACCTTTCTATCGTCTAAATGGGAAGAACTACCTGAAGTGGTCTCAAATTGTGAAAACATACTTGAAGGGGAAAGGTAAAATACATCACCTCCTTGGAGGAGGACCAAAAGAAGGAGATCACAAATTTGGGGCATGGGATGAAGCAGACTCCATGATTATGTCATGGTTGTGAAATTCCATGACTCCTGAAATTAGTGATACATTTATGTTCCTTTCAACTGCAAAGGACATATGGGATGCTGTCAGACAAACTTTCTCCAAAGCTCGTGACGCGGCTCAAATCTTTGAAGTTAAAGTCAAAGTAGGAAGCACGAAGCAGGGGAGTAAGACCGTGATGGAGTATGCCACCATTCTACAAAATCTGTGGCAAGAACTTGATCACTATATGATGAGGACATCGACAGACGCTACCGACATGTTTATCGCCGGCGAAACCGCAGATCGACGGCCACGATTCAGCGCCTCTACTTTTGATTGAGATGACATGATGTATTTTATTATTGTCTATTTTGATTTACTGTTTCCCATTTTACCCCTGTGGGGAGTTATGTTTCTTTGTAGCCCAGAGGGCAATTTAGTCTTTTTTCACTTTTATGAGTCAAGACCTATATATAGTGGTCTCTTGTATCATTTTGAGCTTAATGATTAATTGAATGAGAATTTGATTTTTGTGTTTCTTCTTACTCGTCTTGCATGAGAGCTAGAGAGAAGTGAGAGAGAAAGCCCAAGTGAGGGCAAAAGCATTACCCACCAGTCATTGGAAGAGTCCGTGACTCGTGGCTTATCCCCCTTCACTCCGTTCTTTTCCTTTTCCCCAAACCCGTCGGCCCCAGGCTCTTCTTAGCCGCCGGCCACCCCACCGTCCCCCACCCACCGGCAAGCTCCAACCATCGGCCTCCTTCCCACTTCCCCAACTCCCAATTTTGAAATTTCAAAATTTGGATTTCTAAAACTTTCCAATTTTGGAATTTCCACATTAGGAAACTTTAATCCGTTTCATGATGGATTTCAATTCCAACGGATTCCTCCCTAAAACTTCTTGAATCTTCTTGTGCTGATTTGGAAGTATTCAAGTGCTCCCATATCATTTTTCTCCCCCATGAAGCCGCCGGCCTCACCCTAGGTGAAGCCCCATTCAATGCATTAATTAAGGCATTGATTACCCACTAATTTGAAATCAATTTCAAATTAATTCCCCCCATATTTTCATTCAAAACCTGAGATTTAATTTCAGGTTTTGAAACCCCTCTCTCCCCCTCTCTCTAGAACCCGCCGCCCCCTCCATAGAGCAATTAGCCATTAATTGCTCAATTAATGACTTGACCGTTTTGGAATTTCAAATTGATTTCAATTTTCCCTCCTAATTTACTTAAGCTGAAATTAAAATCCAGTTTTAGTTTTTCCAATCCATCCCTCCACCTATGCATGCCGCCGGCCATCACCATATGAGCCCGTCTTAATGGCTCATTCAATGCTTGCTTAATTCCTTTGGAAATTTGAAATCATTTTCAAATTATTCCCTCCAATATTACTAAAATCTGAGATCAACTTCAGATTTTGGGTAATATTCCTACTATCTCTTCTAACCTAGCATCTCTCTCTCACCACACCCGCCCCCTCTCCCCTCCTTGGCCGAAATCCTTCTCTCTTCCCCGTAGAAATCCCGCCGGCTCTTCCTTCTCACCTTGGCAAGCCCTCCACGTCAAGCATGTATGGCGGGCCCGGAGCTTGAGTGGGGTCTTGTGTTCAACGCCGACGGGAGCATCAACATTCTACGTTCACCTTGTTTTGACGTAGGATTTGAAGACGAGACAACCGTAGAAGAGTACTTGGAGCGAGTCGTGCCAATCCTCGCAAGTATCTACGACCGAAAGTTTTAAAAAGCACGCTTGGAGCCTCGACGGTCGTCTACGACTTCCATCCCAACCGGCAACTTTTCCTCCGACGAAGTTCTTCGGCGCCCCTCTCCCTAGTGGTAACTTCGTTCATCTCTTGGATCTTCTATCTCCGCCAAAAGTCCACCACCTCTTGAGTGATACGCCCCAAGGTGAAATTCTCGTTGTTAAACGTTGGGTTTTGTTGTTTGTACTTCGCATTTAATTCCCTTGGATTTTGAATGAACTATTTTGGTTAATCTCAAGTGCATCTCTTTGGCCTAAGCAAAGTTCACGTTTCTAGTTCTTTAATCTATCTTGCATGATCCACATAAACTTATAAAAGCAAACTTTAACAATTCTCTATTTAATTTCGATCGTAACTCCTAGTAGTTTCACATCATATTTGGTATCAGAGCATGGCTAGCATGCTTTGATCATGCTAGATGCATCCTAGGTATATCCTTTAAGATTGTCATTAATTGTCACATGCATAACATCATCTAAACTAGTTTAACTTACTGTTTTCTTTTGCTGTCTTGAAATTCCTGCATTAGAATTTTCATATTTCATGTTTGTAACCAAGTGTTTAAGTGCTGCCATCATTACATTCACATTCATAATAGTCTAGGCCACTTACACTTTGATGTCCACTGTTTTTCTGCACTTGTTTTCACCCTTAGAGTGAATTTCAGGTTGTGTTAGGTTGCTGTCCACCATTTCCTGCAGCGGTTAAGCGCCCGTTAGTGACCCTAAATTCATTGTCTAGGTGCTGCCTTCACCCAAAATCATTGCCTAGACATTTAGGTGACTTCACCCCTCCTAGTGTTTGCTGTCCAGCACTTTACAGCTGCTGTAAGTGCAATTCCAGCAAGCATTTTAGGGAGTTTAGCTGCTGTCTTGGACCTAGAAACCTTCCTAGTGATCCCTAGAACCCAACCATGGATCCCAATCACATTCAAGCAACCTTAGACATGATTGTAGGCCAGTTGGGCACAATGTCGCAGCAAATTAGAGACACCCAAACGAGTGTAGCGGACCTTAAGCGTCATACTGGAGAGAGACTTGACAACATTGAACGAATCGGACACCCGGCTATCTACACGCCATCGAGACCTCAATCACCCTATGGCGAAGATGCCCGAACCGAGTATGGACCACCTAGGGATTACTACCGACCCAACCACCGACCCCATCTAGAACCGGTAGGTCGTGACGCGCCTTGGAGAGATAGTGACACCCAGCTCCTTAAGAGCATTAAAATAGATGCCCCAACTTTTGACGGAACATTAGAGCCACAGGTTTTCCTCGATTGGATTAAAGGGATGGATAGCTACTTTAAATGGTATAACATTTCGGAAGAAAAGAAAGTTAGGTTCGCTGAGATGAAATTGACGGGTAGAGCCAACCAATACTGGACTAACGTGGAGCACATGAGAGAGACGCGAGGAGAATACCCCATAGCTGACTGGGGAGCGATGAAACAAGAACTGAAAAGGAAATACCTTCCTCCTTCGTACTACCCAAGACTCCTAGATCGTTGGAATAGGCTAACCCAAGGAAGTAAACCCGTGAAGGAATACATCTCCATGTTCGATGATTTCTTAATCCGTTGTAACGGGGAGGAGACCACCACTCCCACACAACTTCTGTCCATGTTTAGAGCCGGATTGAGAGAAGACCTTAGGAATGAGCTCTTTGCTCGAGGGATAACCACGTACGAAGCTGCCTGTAGTCTTGTACTAGACTTGGAAGAATCTAGAAGCCACACCACCAGGACCCAAGACTCTAGACCAAACCTTTTTAAGCCTTCCTCTAGCCAACCGTACAACAAACCCACTGGACCCTCTAGTAGTCGACCTGCTCCTAACCAAGCCCAACCCCGATCAGACTATAAAGGGAAAACACCAGAACGTGAGACACCCAAAACCACTGCCGGCACTAAATGCTTTAGATGCCATGGGTACGGACACATTGCTTCTCAGTGCTCCAGCCCATTTAAGGTCACAATAATTGAGGAAGTGACGGAGGAAGAGAATGAACCAGAGACTGACTTGGTCCACCATATGGACAACGATGAGGAGTTTTTTGACGAAGAAGATACTGCAGTTGTTCACTGCCTTCAAAAGATGAACTACTTAGACCTTCAGGTTGTTAGGTGTGCCCTTTTCCCAACCTAAACCTAGCGACGACTGGCGAAGAACCTCGATCTTCTACACTTTCACTAAGATTGGAGACAAAAACTGCAAGGTCATAATAGACAGTGGAAGTTGCATTAACGCTGTATCTTCAGCCATGATTTCAAAACTGCAATTAAGAACCACCCCACACCCGAACCCCTACAAAGTTGCTTGGATAAACTCGACTACCTTGGAAGTTAAAGATAGGAGTCTGGTTCCTATTGAGTTCGTGGGATACAAGGAGAAAATCTGGTGTGATGTTTTGACGATGGATGTGGGTCAAATCATCCTTGGCCTCCCTTGGCTGTTCGACAACGATGTACACATTTATGGACGATCAAACACCTGTGTGTTTGAACACGAGGGCAAGAAGATTAAACTGTTACCCACTCAACCTAAGTCTACTAAAGAAGAAGTTAAGCCCAACTCCCTGAAACCCAACACGGGTGTAAACTTGATAACTGCTAAGGACCTAGGTGTGGAACTGGAGTCAGGAGCCCCTCTTTACGCGCTAGTCGGCCGAGAAATAAGTGTAGACCAAGAAGAACCGATTCCCGAAGAGGTTAAACCCCTGTTGGAAACTTTTTCTGATGTCTTTCCCGACGACTTACCCAACCAACTGCCACCTCTAAGGGACATTCAACATGCTATAGACCTAGTGCCCGGAGCGTCCCTACCAAACCTACCCCATTACCGGATGAACCCCACTGAACACGAGGAGCTCAAAAGACAAGTGGATGAATTGTTACAGCGAGGGTTCATTAAGGAGAGCCTTAGTCCGTGTGCGGTGCCTGCCCTTCTTACCCCTAAGAAGGATGGGACGTGGAGAATGTGCGTTGATAGCCGTGCAATCAACAAAATTACCGTCAAGTACCGTTTCCCAATCCCTCGGTTAGATGACATGTTGGACATGATGACCGGAGCCACACTCTTCTCTAAGATCGATCTTAAGAGTGGCTATCACCAAATTAGGATCCGTCCGGGGGATGAGTGGAAAACAGCTTTCAAAACCAAAGATGGGTTGTACGAATGGACAGTAATGCCTTTTGGATTGAGTAACGCGCCCAGCACTTTCATGAGAGTAATGACTCAAATCCTTAAGCCGTTACTTGGAAAATTTGTTGTAGTTTACTTTGATGACATTCTGATCTATAGTCGTTCGGTGGAGCAACACTTGAATCACCTAAAACAAGTCTGCGAGATTTTGAAGAAAGAACAAATGTATGCCAACCCTAAGAAATGCACTTTCCTCACAAATCAAGTAACTTTTCTTGGGTTTATAATTTCTTCCCACGGCATTTCTGCCGAACCCGAAAAGGTGCGAGCAATCAACGAGTGGCCTATACCAAAGAATATTAGAGATGTCAGGAGTTTTCACGGACTGGCCACGTTTTATAGGAGATTTATCATAAACTTTAGCACCATCGTGGGTCCCATAACTGATTGTTTAAAGAAAGGAGATTTTGTCTGGACGACATCCGCCACCAAGGCTTTTGAAGAAATAAAAAGGAAAATGGTTGAAGCACCAGTCATGCGTTTACCCGACTTTTCGAAAGTTTTTGAAGTGACCTGCGACGCATCTGGTATAGGAATAGGAGGAGTATTAGCCCAAGAAGGACACCCGGTTGCCTACTTCAGTGAGAAATTAAATGATATCCGGCAACGATACTCCACCTACGATAAGGAATTCTACGCCATAATTCAATCCCTCAGGTATTGGAGACATTACCTGCTTCCCCAAGAATTCGTTATCTTCTCTGACCACGAAGCTTTACGATATATCAATTCCCAGAAGAAACTGAATGCCCGACATGGAAGATGGGTTGAATTCCTTCAAGAATACACTTACACCATTAGGCACAAAGCTGGTTCTGAAAACAAGGCTGCGGATGCACTAAGTCGTAGGATGATGGTTACGCGTGAGATGAGGACTGAAGTGATTGGTTTTGAGCAAATTAAAGAAAACTATTTGGACTGCCCCGATTTTGGAGAAACCTATGCCAAACTAACAACTGGAGACGAGCGTATCATAGGAGATTTTTTACTGGAAGATGGGTACTTGTTTAGGGCTCAAAAACTTTGCATTCCCACAACTTCACTGCGAGAATTTCTTGTGTGGGAATTGCATGCTGGAGGTTTAGCGGGTCACTTTGGTCAGGCCAAAACAATTGCAGCTGTGGAAAATCGTTTTTACTGGCCAAGTCTTAAGAAGGATGTTAGCAGATTAGTAAGGCGGTGTCACACCTGTCAGCTGGCCAAACAACGGAAAACAAAACACCGGCCTTTACACACCCCCCCTCCCCGTACCTAACCAACCTTGGCAGGACGTCAGCATGGACTTTGTTTTAGGGCTACCCAAGACCGTTAGGAAACATGACTCAGTCTGTGTAGTTGTCGATAGGTTTTCTAAGATGGCCCATTTTCTCCCTTGCTCCAAGACTTTCGACGCCTCTAGAGTAGCCAAACTGTACTTTGACGAAATTGTAAGACTTCACGGGCTGCCTAAAACCATAGTTTCGGACCGAGATGTGAAATTTACTAGTTATTTTTGGAAGACTTTATGGCATAAGATGGGGACCAAACTGCAATTCTCTACCGCCTTTCACCCCCAAACAGACGGTCAAACGGAAGTAGTGAATAGGAGTCTAGGAAATCTGTTAAGGACCTTAGTTGGAGAAAACATTAAGGACTGGGACTCTAAGTTGCCTATAGCTGAATTTGCCTACAATAACTCTGTGTGAATCGAACTACGGGTCTTAGCCCTGCTGAAATAGTGTACGGTTACCTCCCCAACCAACCCATTGACCTGATTCCCATGAGCACTAGAGTTAGAACATCTGAGTCTGCATCATCATATGCATCGCATCTACAGGAGTTACATAAAGAAATTAAAAAGAAAATTGAGCAAAGTAATGCCACTTATAAATTTATGGCTGATCATAAAAGAAGAGCTAAAGGATTCGAAATTGGAGACTTTGTGATGGTTCGGATCCGTCCGGAGCGTTTTCCTCCTGGATCTGCAAAGAAGCTGCATGCGAGAAGCGCTGGATCGTTCAAGATAATTTCAAAGGTGAATGACAATGCTTACGTACTAGACCTTCCCGAAGGTTTCAACATTAACCCCACCTTTAACATAGAAGATTTAGTAACCTTCGAGGGACCAGAATTTAACCCATGCAATCCACTTACAAATGAGCCTTGTGAGACCATACCTGGTGAGATCCCCAACCTTCCTCCACTCCCAAAATTACCCCCCTTACCCAATGCGGAGATAGTTGAATCCATATTAGATGATGAGATCATTACTACGAAAGGAGGCGGACGTCGAAGGTACTTAGTCCACTGGAAAGGGACCCCGGCCACGGAGGATACGTGGGTTGACCGAGAGGAGGAGCTGCAGAGTTTAGACCCAGACCTTCTAGAGTGGTACGAGAGCTCTAGAGACACTCACTCGACAGGGTCGAGTTTTCTCCCACCTGGGGAGAATGATGAGGACATCGACAGACGCTACCGACATGTTTATCGCCGGCGAAACCGCAGATCGACGGCCACGATTCAGCGCCTCTACTTTTGATTGAGATGACATGATGTATTTTATTATTGTCTATTTTGATTTACTGTTTCCCATTTTACCCCTGTGGGGAGTTATGTTTCTTTGTAGCCCAGAGGGCAATTTAGTCTTTTTTCACTTTTATGAGTCAAGACCTATATATAGTGGTCTCTTGTATCATTTTGAGCTTAATGATTAATTGAATGAGAATTTTTGATTTTTGTGTTTCTTCTTACTCGTCTTGCATGAGAGCTAGAGAGAAGTGAGAGAGAAAGCCCAAGTGAGGGCAAAAGCATTACCCACCAGTCATTGGAAGAGTCCGTGACTCGTGGCTTATCCCCCTTCACTCCGTTCTTTTCCTTTTCCCCAAAACCCGTCGGCCCCAGGCTCTTCTTAGCCGCCGGCCACCCCACCGTCCCCCACCCACCGGCAAGCTCCAACCATCGGCCTCCTTCCCACTTCCCCAACTCCCAATTTTGAAATTTCAAAATTTGGATTTCTAAAACTTTCCAATTTTGGAATTTCCACATTAGGAAACTTTAATCCGTTTCATGATGGATTTCAATTCCAACGGATTCCTCCCTAAAACTTCTTGAATCTTCTTGTGCTGATTTGGAAGTATTCAAGTGCTCCCATATCATTTTTCTCCCCCATGAAGCCGCCGGCCTCACCCTAGGTGAAGCCCCATTCAATGCATTAATTAAGGCATTGATTACCCACTAATTTGAAATCAATTTCAAATTAATTCCCCCCATATTTTCATTCAAAACCTGAGAGATTTAATTTCAGGTTTTGAAACCCCTCTCTCCCCCTCTCTCTAGAACCCGCCGCCCCCTCCATAGAGCAATTAGCCATTAATTGCTCAATTAATGACTTGACCGTTTTGGAATTTCAAATTGATTTCAATTTTCCCTCCTAATTTACTTAAGCTGAAATTAAAATCCAGTTTTAGTTTTTCCAATCCATCCCTCCACCTATGCATGCCGCCGGCCATCACCATATGAGCCCGTCTTAATGGCTCATTCAATGCTTGCTTAATTCCTTTGGAAATTTGAAATCATTTTCAAATTATTCCCTCCAATATTACTAAAATCTGAGATCAACTTCAGATTTTGGGTAATATTCCTACTATCTCTTCTAACCTAGCATCTCTCTCTCACCACACCCGCCCCCTCTCCCCTCCTTGGCCGAAATCCTTCTCTCTTCCCCGTAGAAATCCCGCCGGCTCTTCCTTCTCACCTTGGCAAGCCCTCCACGTCAAGCATGTATGGCGGGCCCGGAGCTTGAGTGGGGTCTTGTGTTCAACGCCGACGGGAGCATCAACATTCTACGTTCACCTTGTTTTGACGTAGGATTTGAAGACGAGACAACCGTAGAAGAGTACTTGGAGCGAGTCGTGTCAATCCTCGCAAGTATCTACGACCGAAAGTTTAAAAAGCACGCTTGGAGCCTCGACGGTCGTCTACGACTTCCATCCCAACCGGCAACTTTTCCTCCGACGAAGTTCTTCGGCGCCCTCTCCCTAGTGGTAACTTCGTTCATCTCTTGGATCTTCTATCTCCGCCAAAAGTCCACCACCTCTTGAGTGATACGCCCCAAGGTGAAATTCTCGTTGTTAAACGTTGGGTTTTGTTGTTTGTACTTCGCATTTAATTCCCTTGGATTTTGAATGAACTATTTTGGTTAATCTCAAGTGCATCTCTTTGGCCTAAGCAAAGTTCACGTTTCTAGTTCTTTAATCTATCTTGCATGATCCACATAAACTTATAAAAGCAAACTTTAACAATTCTCTATTTAATTTCGATCGTAACTCCTAGTAGTTTCACATCACTATAGGTGCATAGAAACCAGATGTCCGGAAGATGCTGCGATCCTAAAGAACTTTAATTAAAAAGATAGAGTTTATGATTTTCTTGCAGGACTAAATGCAGAATTTGACCAAGTTAGAGTTCAGATCCTCGGCAAAGAGGAGACACCATCACTCGACGAAACCATTTCTCTCATCCGCGCAGAAGAAAGTCGACGAGGAGTAATGTTAGAACCAAAGGTCGTTGAAAGCTCAGCAATGGTGATGAACAAAGAATCATCATGGAAGGAGAAAGGTAAAGATTCATCAAAATTCAAAGATAAAGACTCACTTTGGTGCAGCTATTGCAAAAAGTCAAGACACACAAAAGAAACATGCTGGAAGATACATGGAAAACCCCCCAGCAAGGAGTGGAATCAAAAGGGTGAAACAAGGAG
The DNA here is from genome assembly GCA_019514585.1 of Dendrobium officinale. Classification (NCBI taxonomy): domain Eukaryota; kingdom Viridiplantae; phylum Streptophyta; class Magnoliopsida; order Asparagales; family Orchidaceae; genus Dendrobium; species Dendrobium officinale. The sequence continues at coordinate 39,608,370 of CM033693.1, forward strand.
CACATCACGTGCCAACAACACTACAAGTAAGCTAGAAGCTCAGTCCAGCCTTGGAGAATTCAACAAAGAAGATATTGATAAATTGAAACGACTCCTGATATCTCTTGAAAAATCAAATGCTTCTTCTTCGCTTGCACTCTCAGGTAAGACTCCAATTTCTATTAGTTTAAGTGCTTTCAGAAATTATTTAAAGGAATTATGGATCACTGATTCAGGAGCCACAGATCATATGACCCACTCACCAACTCATCTCATAAACTATACTCCTTGCCCAAACAACAAAAAAATCATCACTGCTGATGGTTCTCTTACCACGGTAGCTGGCCAAGGAGACATCATATTATCCCCATCCCTCACCCTAAAAAATGTGCTCCACGTACCACAATTATCCACAATCCTGATATCAATACAAAAACTTACCAATGACCATAATTGTCAAGTAGTGTTTAACCCTACTTATTGCTTATTTCAGGATCGGAGATCGGGGAAGAATATTGGACTTGCTAAGGAGAGAGTAGGATTGTACTACCTGGAAGAACCAAACCAATCTAAAAGGAGTTGCTCTTTGTTATCCCTAGTCGATAGGAACACCACTATTTGGCTTCATCATTATAGACTATGACACCCATCTTTTGATATCCTAAAACATATGTATCCACAACTTTTTCATAAATTATACAATAAAATTTTTCATTGTGAAACATGTGAGTTGGCTAAACATAAAAGAACCTCATTCCCAAACAAAAGTGAGAGATGTTCTACTCCTTTCTACCTTATTCATAGTGATATATGGGGACCCAATAAAATTCTCAATATCTCTGGGGCACGCTGGTTTGTGTCATTCATTGATGATTGCACAAGAGTCTCTTGGATCTGTCTCCTTAAACATAAATCCGATGTTAGCACCATTATTCCCATCTTTCATTCCATGATCAAAAATTAATTCGGGGTAAAAATAAAAGTTTTAGCTCCGATAATGCCAAAGATTATTTCAACCAAACCCTTTTCTCCTACTTCCAGAGTGAATGAATCATCCATGAGTCCTCCTGTGTTCACACACCACAACAAAATGGGGTTGCAGAGAGGAAAAATGGTCACCTTCTAGCCTCCACCAGAGCTTTCCTATTTCACTACAATACACCCAAATCCTATTGGGGGAAGCTCTTTTAACTGCAGTGTATCTCATAAACTGACTACCTTCAATAGCCTTAGGCCTCAAAACTCCAATGGAGACCTTGTCCTCTTTTTACCCAGAGTTTCAAACCCATCATAATCTTGCACCCAAAATCTTTGGATGCACTGCCTATGTTCATATTCACAACCAGGAGCGAGGAAAATTAGATCCAAAAGCACTCAAATGCATCTTTGTTGGCTATTCTGCTACCCAAAAAAGGTATAAGTGTTATCATTCACCCACAAGAAAAACCTTTATCTCTATTGATGTTACCTTTGCTGAACGGAATTCCTATTTTTCAAAAACTCATCTTCAGGGGGAGACTGAACTTGAGGAAGATAAGGAAAATGAACTAACACCTCTTGAGGAAGATGAGGAAAATGAACTAGCACCACTTGACATTCCTCCACCACCTCAGAAAAATCCACCTGAAACCCAAGAAAGGGAAACAAATGCAACACTATCATTAGATTTCGAAAGGTTTACTCCAGACGTACAAGCTCAAGCTGTGCTCCAAAGCAGATCCAAAAATCTGAACCATCTCCTGGAACTAAGGTAAGTTCGTCACCTCCTTTATACCCTATAAACAACTATATATCCTTCAACAACTTCTCATCGTCACACAAAAATTTTCTTGTTACATTAGAAGATATCCATATTCCTAACAATGATTCTGAGGCCTTATCTAATAAAAATTGGAAAAATGCCATGAAAGATGAAATGCAGGCCCTGGATAAGAACAAAACATGGGAGATCGTCAATTTACCGATAGGGAAAAAATCGATCGGCTGCAAATGGGTGTTCTCAGTAAAATACAAAGCTGATGGCACACTAGAGAGATATAAGGCAAGACTAGTGGCAAAAGGGTTTACTCAAACGTATGACATTGACCACCAAGAAACATTTGCGCCTGTGGCCAAGATGAATACTGTCCGAATACTACTCTCACTAGCAGCCAAGTACAATTGGCACCTGGAACAACTGGATGTGAAAAATGCATTCCTACATGGGGACTTAGAAGAAGAGATATTTATGAAAATACCACCAGGCTTTAAAGAAAAATCTAAAGGTAACAAGGTGTGCAAAATGAAAAAAGCTCTATATGGGCTCAAACAATCACCAAGGGCCTGGTTCGAAAGATTTTCTAAATTCATACTCCTGAATGGGCATTGACAGAGTCAAAGGGATCATACACTATTCTTCAAACACTCAGACTCAGGGGGAGTCTCAATATTATTAGTGTATGTTAATGATATTATTTTGACTAGAAGTAATGAAGAGGAGAAAGTTAGTTTAAGGAAAATCTTACTAAGGAATTTGACATCAAAGAACTTGGTAGACTAAAATATTTTCTTGGAATTGAAATAGCTCACTCCAGCAAAGGAATCTTCATTTTCACAATAGAAATACATCAAAGATCTTCTAAGAGAAACAGGTAAACTTGCCTGTAAGCCACCAGTAGAACCTAATCTTAAATTGGGAGAAGCTAAAGAAGATCCAGATGTAGATAAAGGGGCCTATCAGAGACTTGTAGGGAAATTGATCTACCTCTCCCACACTAGACCAGACATAGCATTTGTTGTAAGCATGGTCAGTCAGTTTATGCAGAATCCAAAGCATATTCACATGGAAGCGGTAGATAGGATATTACACTATCTTAAAGGAAGACCAGGAAAAGGAATTCTTTTTAAGAGAGATCGTGGAATGACCCTAGAAGTATACACGGATGCTGACTACGCAGGATCACCGGTTGATAGAAGATCTACCTCTGGGTATTGCACATTTCTTGGAGGTAACCTAGTTACATGGAGAAGCAAGAAACAGAATGTGGTGGCAAGATCCAATGCAGAAGCAGAATATTGAGCTATGGCCTTGGGAACATGTGAGCTACTGTGGATCAAAATAATCCAAGAAGATCTAAAGGTTAAGTGGGATGAGCCCATTAAGCTACATTGTGACAACAAATCAGCAATCAGCATAGCCCACAATCCAGTCCAGCACAATAGGACCAAGCACATAGAAGTGGACAGACATTTTATTAAAGAAAAACTAGACAGTGGTCTAGCAAGTGTTGACCATATATCATCAAAGGATTAACTTGCATATTTCCTTACTAAAGAATTGGACAGTTCTGTCTTTCTCCGAATGATTGACAAGCTGGGAATGACGGATCCATATTTCCCAGCTTGAGGGGGAGTGTTAAATCTCAACCTCACGATCAGAACCGAAATCCACGGCTGTGAACAGTAATCCGTGGGAAGACTACCTGGATCACATTAATTCCTTCCATAGTTACTTTACTGATTCAAGAATAATTGTATTCTCATTATTATAGAGTTTTTTGGTTTCCTTATCAATACACCTTTTATAGATCTATAAATAAGGAGTGGATTGCATAATAAAATTCAAGCTTTTCCCTCTCAAATTCCAATTTTAACAGTTTTAAATTATAATATATTTTAAGTGTATTTTATATTAATATTTAGTAAACAAACCAGTTCACAAGCTAACGAGTCAAATCAAGGCAAACTCAAGCTTACCTCATTAGCTCTTGAGCTTAACTCACGAGTCAATTATCCAGTTGAGTCCAAGCTGATTTTACTCAATTACACCCATCTCATTGACCCAAAAAAAAAACTTTAAACACTTCAACTAAAATAGACCAATTGAATTAGTTATTTTAGTTTTAAATTAATACACACCTTCAAATTAAATACTGCAGAAATCAGAGATCATTCTAAGTCTAGATAAGTATTTTAAACCTCATTAATCCTAATCTTCTAGAAAGTGAAATCGAGTCTAGGAGATCAAGTAAATTATCATTTACGAATTGAGCATGGTTGCACATGTTCACGCATTATAGATAAAAGGGGAAAATGAGAGGGATTCAGAGAGAGAGAGAGAGAGAGATAGGCTTTGACATGCAATTGCAAAGAGATTTTTTTCTCTTGGTTATAGAAGTGAAAAGGGATAAAGAAGAAATGGGTGAGATAGCTGGGAGCCATAAGGAGATTTTTTAAACTGAGATAAGAAAGATACTACTACATTATTTAATTAGATGAAAATTAGGGAAAAAAAAAAAGAAAGGTGGTGGTTGGGGGGAGGGAGAGAGAGAGAGAGAGAGAGAGAATGTTATGTGGTAAATAGTGACATATAACAATAGACAGGAGATCAGGTGGGCCAGCCAATCTAACAATACTTGATCTCACTAATTTGCAATCAATTATATACTCTTCTATAATAAATAAAAATAATTTGCTGCTCCCTATACTTTTTAACGATTTCCTAGGTATGAAAATCACATCAATAATAGATATTCTCAATAATAAACCAAATTGACCCTCATTTGAAGTAATTTTGTAGTATGATCTTCTCCCATATTTCCACGGTATGCCCATAGTTTAAAATTGCGCAATTAGAGGCGCGCCTTTGCACAATTCAGCCCTCAAGCACCTCAATGCCTATGCAATTCTGGCTCCAGATGAGGCTTACGCCTCACGCGTTAATAGGCGTGCCTCTAAGGCGCTATTGCGCAATATCATGTGAGGCGCACGCCTCTTTAAACCGGAGTCCCACCTACTTAAAATGACTTGTTTCTCCTGTTATACCATTCGGCTCTAGTGAACCGAACGAAAATCCTCCCGCAAAGTCATTTCCGTTCGCAAAACTTCCGCTCAGTTTGTTGTCTGCCGCCTCTCCCGCCGGCGCCATCTCACGTCGGTGAGCAAGAAGGGTCCGGCCGCCCTCTACAAGAACTCCATTATAAGTTTTAGATATTTTTTTTAAGTTCAAAGAAAGTTTTTTCAAGTTATAGAAAATCTAGTGTTTTCTATTGTTTGAGATTTTTTGTATGTTTTCGCATTTGTGCAATAGGAAACATGGTTAGGAGAAAGAAAAAGACAAATACGTCACTGCGGCGTGACCCTTCTTGGAAATACAGTATACAAGTTGATGTTGGAGTCTGCGAGAAGACGTATGTGTATTTAAAATACATTTTTTGTGAGAAGGTGGTGAAGGGAGGAGTAACTCGCATGAATGAACAATTATCCGGCACACATTAGAATGTAGCACCTTGTGCGAATGTTCCGGATAACGAGAAGGAGGAAATTATAGCTTATATGAAAAAGAGTACGACAGTCAAACATTTACAACAAGAGCAATTTGATGAAAGGGTAGAACATGCTGCTTACTTTGGGAGCGAGAGTGGAAAGGGCTCTTCCTCCACCATACATAATAGAGGTGCATGTGGTTCTATGGATCAGTATATGACTAATTCAGGAGAGGATAGAGGACAAGCACAGATGATGCCTGCGACTGGTACCAGAGAGCGTCGACGACAGGTTTGCATGGATATTGGCAGATTTTTTTTTTTAAATGCCATACCATTTAATGTTACGACAGGTCTACTTCAATATGCTGAGGTCTGTAGGATTGTATGGGAGAGGGTTGAAGGCACCTTCCATGTACGAGTTGCGAATATGGATTTTGAAGGAGCTACAAAACACAGAGCATAGCATTGATGAGATTAAACGGACATGGATTGAGACTGGTGTTACCATTATGTTAGATGGGTGGTCTGACATGAAGAGCAGGAGCTTAATTAATATCCTTGTCAACAATCCCTACGGCACTGTGTTTTTACGATCAGTTGAAGCTTCATATGATGTTAAAAATGTTGAATTCATTTTCAATTTATTAGATGGGGTTGTTGAGGAGATTGGGGAGCAATTGGTTGTTCAGGCGGTGACTGACAATGTCAGTGCATGCAAAGCAGCTGGTAAGATGTTGATGGAGAAGATGAAACACCTGTATTGGACCCCCTGCGCATCACACTGTATCGATCTCATATTAGAGGAATTTGGTGATTTACCTCAACACAAGAGCGCTCTTTCAATGGCGACAAAAATCACAAAGTTCATATACAACCACTTATGGGTCTTAGCCTTGATGAGAAACTTTTCAAAGAATGAAATCATTCACCCTGCAACCACTAGGTTCATTATTACATTTGTTCACTGCAAATCATTTTCAATTCCTGATGCAAATTTATTCTACAGATTTGCCACATCTTATTTGACACTGCAGAGCCTGTTGGATGTGAGACAACCTCTTGAAGCAATGTTTACATCAACACAATGGCTTAATTCTGCATGGGGGAAGAAAACTGAGGGGAAGGAAATACAAAGGCTAATTTTAAATGATAAATTTTGGGCTACTGTGACCTATGCCATATTGAGCACAAGACCCTTAGTACAAGTTCTACGTTTAGTGGATACCGAGAAAAAATCAACCATGGTTTTTATTTATATTGCTATGAATGAGGCGATGGTGTGATTGCACATAACTTGGGAGGAGAGGATGCAAGGTATAGAGAGATTTGAGATATCATTGATGCTCAGTGAGAGGTACAGTTACACCGTCATCTAAATGCAGCGACGTATTATCTCAATATTCAATTTTAATATTCAGAGTGGAAATACTCAAACCCGGATGTGAAGCTTGCCTTATATCATTGCATGGAACGACTAATATCGGACCAGACCGTTATGGAGCTTGCATATTTACAACTTGTTCTATTTCGAAATAAGGAAGGATTTTTTGGTCTGCAAGCAACAAAATCAACTATTGCCAAACGGTCTCCAAGTATACTTATTTTTGTAAATGCAAAACACTTTAATATGTTCTAATTATCTTTTTTTTTTGAAAATAGCTGAATGGTGGTTCCAATTTGGTGATTCCACCCCTGAGTTACAGAATTTTGTTGTTAGAGTTTTGGGTCTCACTTATTCTTCTTCTGGGTGTGAGCGAAACTGGAGTACATATAGTCAAGTGCAAACAAAGAGAAGAAATCGACTTTCAACACTCAGAATGAACCCCCTTGTGTATATTATGCGCAACAAGAGGTTGAGAGAAAGGAGATTGAGGAACAAGGGGTTGAAGGATGATGAAGACCCTTTGGTGTGTGATGATGTAGCATCTGATAATGAGTGGTTCATAGATAATGAGACAGATTTGTCATTATCAGACTTGCAACTAGAGGATCTAAGTGTGGATGTTTTGAGGGGTGAAGCAGATCAGTGGGAACATTCACTAGTATCACACCACACATATCCATTAGTTCTGCAGCACAACAACCAAATAAAGGTATTCCACAACTTTTATATGCTATTGCATTATATTTATATAAAGTGAATAATTAACATGATAATGATCATTCTTATTAAACAGGGAAGAAAAAAGTGAGTCACATTTCATATTGAAGATGATGAAGATATGACATTCATAGATACAATTGGAGAAGAAGGTTCGCTTGAAGACCCATTTAGTGATGGGATATGATTGGATTTTATATGTTATTTCTTAATTGTACTTTGAGAGTTTTAATAGACTAATATTTTATGGTTTTGTACTTTGGGACATGATTTTATTGCATTTATTTTCTTACATTCCACTAATTCCACATGTCATTTAGATGTTTTTATTGTATGATAGAAACTTACTATTATTTACCTGTTAAAACCCTGAAATTCTCATTTACGCAATTTTGCGTCCATACCGCCTCGAGGCTTATGCCTCGCCTCACGGACGAAAAATGCCTCGAGGCTTATTTACGTAATTTTAAACCTTGTGTATGCCTAATAAGTTTGGCTTCCCTAATATCAATCTTGTAAAAACTACTGCTCGTAAATTCTTGTATAAGCTGTTTTCCCTCCAATATTTGACATCATTGCCTTTAAATTTTCATTAAGCATAAAACATATTACAATTTCTTCCAAAACTTAGTAGCATCTAACGTGGACTAAAACTTTACATACATGCACCTTCTTCAAATATGAATTGTTTTGGCAATCAATTATTAAAAGGCAATGATCGTAATATCAGTATGTAGCATACTTTCTAACACAAGTCATTCACAATAGTTTCAATATAAATCTGAAACCAAATTCTCATTTTTAAATTTAAAACTTGCCATGTACTAGCCATAGCATACTTTTTAAAGTATTACATTAGTTTACAATAGAAATCTGAAACCAAATTCTCGTGTATTTATAATTTCAACCATATGTACTAATAAAACCAATGAATATATAGATGATGTCAACAACAACAATATTAAGTCTTTATCCCATTATATGGGGTCAGCTACATGAATCCTTTTTTTTTTTATAATTATGTATTGTTAAGAGTCAAATTTTTATTTAAATTTAATAAAAAATAGGTAACTTCTAATACTTTCTAATCAAGTCCTTTTAGATCTACCTCTACCTTTCTTAACATAAACCAACTCTAATACATCTACTCTCCTAAATGGACCATCAAAAGGCCGACGTTTTATCTGACCAAAGCATCTAAGATGACTCTCTCTAATCTTATCTGCCATTAAAGCTACTCCAACATTTATACGTACATACTCATTTTGCATTCTCTCTAAGAGTAAAGCCACTCATCATCCTAAGTATCCTCATCACTGTAACACTAAATTTAAGTTTATGCTTCTCTTTAAATGGCTAGCATTCTGCGCCAGAAAGCACCACCATCTTATAAAATTTTCCCTTAAGTTTGAAAGGTACTTTTCTATCACACAATAGGCCCAATGCATTTCTCCACTTCAATCATCCAACTTGAACTCTACTAGTAATATCTCCATCTATTTTACCATCACTTTGGCAATAGACCCGAGATATACAAAACACGCACTTTTTTTAATGACTTCATCGCCCGAAGTCACAATCCCCTCACTAGATTTATTACTACTAAAATTACACTCCATGTATTTGGTTTTAGATCTACTCAAACAAAAACCATTAAACTCAAGCTTGAACTCAATAATTTAAGTTTTCGTTCAACTCCCTCCCTAGTCTTATCAAGAAGAAGAATATCATCAGCAAAAAACATACACAAGGTACAACCTCTTGCAAATCTCTTGAACAAACATCCATAACTAAGGAAAAAATATATAGTGGGGGGCGGGGGGGATGGGGGCTATACAGATGATGACAAAGGTCATAAAAAATAATATTAATAAATAAGTTATGAAGAAAATGTTAAAAAAATAAAAAACACTGTAGCAAATTTATCAGTCTAATGTCAGTAAAAATTACCATATGGCTTGAAATTAAGATATTTAAAAAAATAATATCATGAACTTTAATCTATGTGCATCAACCAATGAAATAAATAAATAATTATAAATTGCAGCTTCGACTCGTAACACTATTTGATCACAATCTTCCTAGAGATTATTTATAGGGGCAGCAACACCGAAAATGCACGAAACTCAAAAGTGGGCAACAATGCGCAAACAATGGTGTTGACCGTTCCAGACCTAATCTTCAGAACAGTTAGATTGATCTCAAACAAAGAAAGAGCACCCTAAATAACGTGATTTAAAAGATAAACAAGGCCAATGAGAACAGGCACATCAATTACTTGATTTCGGTAGGGATAGATAAACTCCGGGGTCAGCTCCACATATTTACACTTCATGATACCCGCCGGCCCGCCCCTGAACCCATAGAGCGTGCTCCCCTTAGCACGATCCTGCAGGTAATCTAAAAGCAAAACAACAAACCCAATTTTACATTTAGAAAAATGAATTTCATCACCATCCCACATCTAAGAAGAGCAAAAGATGATCACAAAATACACATGGATGGATATTCGCTCACCAAATATTCCAGAAATCACATTATGCCCACCCGGGGCCTGCCCTCCCGAAAGCACAACACCGATCTTGAGACTCTCACCCAGCTCCGTCGGATCAGCTCCGTTCGGCACCAACGATGCCGATGGCTGGCCGAAAAGGCTGGGAAAAAGCTTCGCGATCTCCTCTGCAACGAAATAAAAATGGAATCACAAGATTCACGATTGGATATTCAAAAGACACAACAAACAAGTAAACAGCTCCAAAGAGATTCCAAAAAATGCCAAAGGTTAGCAGCCGAACCTGGACTCCCGGCGGCGGAGCTTGGCGGGCCGTCGACTATCTTAAAAGAAGACTTGAGCACGGCCGGTAAAGGGAGGGGGTGGTTGAGGCGGCTTATCTGAACATCACTGTAGACGGAGGCGAGTCGGCCGGAGGATGGCACCGTTCCGTTGATTGCCATTGCCGGAGATCGAGATCCGTAGAGATCGAGCGACGAAGCGGACGGTGAGAGCCGAAAGGGAGAGGACGACAGATCGAGTTGGGTGGTCCGTACTAATTTGACGTGATTTATAAGAAAATGGGGCGGACTCTATGTGAGGTTAGAAAACGTTGTGCTGCTGCCCTGTTTTCCGAGTGGGGCCCAAATGGGTCGGGTCAGGAGGCAGTGTGGCGCGTAGATTGGTGAGCGAGGATTGCTGGTGGATTATGAAAATCATTTGATGTGGATTTGTACCCATGATATTTTGGAAGTTGTATTATATGGCTAAGATTTTTTTTTATTTAAACCACTTAATTTATAATTTATATTAATCATTCTAATCTGGGGTTTTACATAAATACCAATTTATTTTATGTTATTTACATATCTAACATTCAAAATATTAATATTACATGATTAATACCCATAGAACAAATTTGGGTGCATAGAATGAAATATTAAAATTTATAGGATTGTATGAATGATATAAATGAATTATAGGAGTGCTATATTTGATATTAAAATTGTATATATGAGTAATAGGCATGTCATATTAATATTTTAGGTGTTAGATATGTAAATAGCATAAAATAAAGTGGTATGTATGTAAATTTTCCCTAATTTGAAGTATATTTATATTAAATCTATAATTATTTATGTATAACTTTTTCATTGATATTTTGTAGGTATTTTATATGTGCATAAAAATTTATCATTGAGAAGAGTTGATATTATATGTTTTTATGATAAGTAATAATTAATAGATTGATAAATTTGATGCTACTTGTTTTTTATTATTTTTTTAAGTGATATAGCAATATTTAAATGATTGGGTAATATTTTAGACATATCACATAAACGAATGGAACTATATACTCCAACTAATTTGGGTGTATGATCAAATCTATAAGGAGATGGGCCAATCAACTACTAATTTGAGCTTAATTACTCGAGTCAAGTAGTTAAGGTGGTCATTTCATTGAACAAAGTTGTATTTTGTGGAGTCTCCCAAGTGGAGTCATTAAATACAAATACTCGATAAGTGAAAGAATTTGTTAAATGTTAATCACCAAAGATAATTCATGCACTATTACGAGATGAACAATATTTTAATATTAGTACCAACTCATTGTTATTTATTTGTAAGTGCTTGATATATTATACAAAATAAATATACACAGTTGATCAATACTTGGTAGTCATGTACAACATTGATATATGATTAAAATATATTTGTTGTGAGTATTTTCACAACAAACTCATATTTTGATGGATGTTGGTTGTATTATAGGTCAAACGTTGGGCCACAAAAAATGTTCTTTTTCTCAAAGGATAATAACTTTCTTCCATAGTTAAAAGCATGTAGTACTAATCTTGACTTATTTTCTTTTTTTTTTATTATTTTTTTTTATTTTTTTTTTATAAAACCCATGTAGCTAAATAAAACAAACAATTATAAGTCATTAAAGAATCCAAAGCTCATTTAAAAAAAATAGCATTTGAAGCAAAACATACTGAACCTAAGATCCAACTAATACAAGAGTACAGTCAATAAAAGGATAAACCAAGAAAAGCCAAAAGCAGACCAACACATGATCAACAGCTAGAAGGGAGCAGCAGCTGTAGACCAAACCATTAGCACGAGCAACTGCAAGAAAAAATAACTTACAAAAAAAAGAAATCAGCTCTGAATAAAAGAAGCAAAGACACGCATAACAAACACCAAGGGACAAAGCACCCAAGCCAACAAACCAATCAGCCAAAGAACCAAACCCAAATTGAGAAGAAAAAACCCAACCAGAACCAAACCACAACACCAAAATCAAAACACAAACCTCCCATCCAGACAACAACCACACCCAAGAGATCAATCCCACCTAAGTCACTCCAACCTAAAAGTCACACCCACCAGCAAGAACCCCCACCCACTGTCAACCCAAAGCCATAGAACAATACAACCGATAAATCAAACCAGCCAAAAGAAACAAACCAAGAAATAACAAACCCAATAATTACTTCTTTTTTAGATTTCTTTTTTTTTTTTTTTTTCATCTACTACATTTAGCCACACCATTGAAAAATGCTTCATCTTTGATGTAAACCACATTCAAGCCAAACATAGCTTGAAAATCATCCCTAGGCCCAACCATATCATCCCCAGCACCCAAGCTAGCTGAGGAGTAACACTCATCCAACCAGACAGAATGATCAACACAAGTGTCCTTTGATTTTAATGCCAAATGTTCTATCAAGGCATTATTAGAAATAAGAGAAATTGGAATATCAATAAAAGGCATGTTTACATCATCTAAGCTATTACGTGACATAATCGATTCAGCCAAAGGGGAGCCACCTAAAAGACTCACCAAATCTCAAGAAGATTCATTTAACTCAACCATGTTAGCCTCACAAAAACCCACATTTGCATCATCTAAGTTATCATGACAATAAGATTAATTTTCTTTATAAGCCTTCTCAGCAAAAACAAGTTGGTTAGCAACAAGTTGAAATTCAAAAGTAGAAATTAAAGACAAATTATTAGCAACATCTTTATCAACACCCTCACAAATTAATTAATGGAGAATCACATTGATTTTTTGGCATGTTAACCACCAAAAATAGTAAATCTTTGCCAACCATCTTATTGTTAACATTATCAATATTCTCCAAAGCAGAAACAACAACAGACAAACCAGGCAGACCCAGAGGGCTGACAAAAACCAACATAACATGCACATCATAATGCCTCGAATCACAAACAGGATGATGCAAAAGCCCAGTTTCCAAATTATCCACATTATCTTGCAATGCTAACTCAACACTAACATTATCGATCTCACCGTTATCAATCTTCTCACCTGTATATAAACGGATATAATGTTAACTGTGGGATTTTTATCAAGATGAGGATGTAAAATCTGATAGTCAAAACTCGAATGACCCAATGATTTGCAGTGAGAATAATAAGACGAAAATTCTTCCAAAATGATTGACTTAGTGTAACCAAAATTTTTCGGTCCAACCCAAATTCTATCGAGATATTGTTTAGTGACATCAAGCTCAACTAAAACATAAGCGACAGAGGACCTAGAGCGGCAAGAGGTGGCATTATCCATTTTTAGAGGCCGACCAAAATGGAACCAAGACATGAAGGATACATTGGGAGAAGAGGTGAGGTCTAAGATTAGAAAAAAAGATCCAAACTAGAATGATAGGGGATTCCAGCTCAATAATCAAAAAGATGAGTCCATTTAAACAATTTCATGAAGCAATTGCTCACAAAATAGGAATTGTGATAAAATACTCTACAATAATTCAAATCATTGAGAACCTTAATCAACACATGTTTTGGGTTGAGGAAATAACCAAAAAATTACCCAAAAGCTTGAGGTTGAAGAAAAATTTCTGGATTACATCAAGAAATGGTCTACGAACAGGGAATATGCTAACCAAAGTGAACTTGAAGGGAGCAGTAAGGGCACGAATTTCATCTTCTGAAATCCACAACAAAGGTAATCCATGGTGTGAAGAAATTTTTAGGTTAGGAAAGTTCGATGAGGGAGAAAGTCTAGACAAAGCATCTCTAAAAGAACAAAAGCTCTTTGCCCCTTCTAAAAATCTGTGATCATTCAAACGGTTAACTGCCATACTAGAGAAACCAAATGAGAAAAAAACCAAACAAACACAGGAAAACAAAGGGGGGGAGAAAAATAAAACTTCCCTGAAGACGAATCAAGCACCAAAGGCCGTGAACACGAAGGCGCGGAGGAAGCGGCTAGGGAAGAGAAAAATCCTAGTAGAGCCCCACATGCCTTGACGAGTTGTAGTGCTAACCTTGACTTAGCATATACATAAGGGGGCATCAGTTATGAATTAATATGCAACAAGGATCTTTTCTTGATTTTTTTAACTCCCAAATTTATTATTTTTTCCTCTTTATTAAACTTTAATGTAAAGGTTCACCCTTTCAAGTAAGAAATACTTGTGTATGATATTCAACTTCGTAGTAAATTAATAAAATCTTTAAGGGGCTATTTGGTTCGTGGAAAAATGAATGCAAAGTAAACTAAATGCATTATTTTTCACTTTTTGGTATTTAATTTGATTTATTTTTCACTTTTTAGTGTTTAGTTTGATACAATGTAAAGTAAAATAAAACCCTGATGTATTTTAAATCCCCTTTTGTATTTCATTTTATGCGTAAAAGAAAGCTACACTTTTTTGAGCAAAAAAGGAAATTCGCGAGCGAGCGTAAAAGAGAAAAGCTTGCGAGAACCATCCTCATTTCTTCCTTCTACGGTGGGAACATCGTCGTTTCTTCCTATACGAAAGCTTAAATCTTCTCTATTGGTGCTTCGTGTTAGGTCGGCTTCTCCATGTTGACCTCTGTATATCTGCCATATTCAATACAAGCAAAAGAGATAATGATCGATTATTGTTGGGAAACAATACATCGCTCAAAACGAAGATCGGAGTGCCTCGATCATAATGAAATGATTAAAATTTTGTTTGATTACAAAATGGATCATATCGATGCATTCAGGACATCAAAATATATCAAATATAAGTTGTTCGTATGCGACTTGATCGAACGACAACGTGTTAGTGGACGCGACGTTTGCAAAACAATATTCAAATGTCCTCCACTTGTTAAACAAGCCTTGTCGATGAATTTGGAGCATCGAATTTAACCAAAGAGAGATCTCGCGTAATTAAATTGAACGAAAGTGATCGAAATCGACGGACTACGGATATACTCGATGTTACCCAAACGTCGTCCGTTTGTAAAATGAATTTCTCCGTTATGTTCGGAAACATTAAAAATAATCAAAATTGACAATAATATTGTCTAAATCCTTGCATGAGCGAAAATATTAAATTTGGCTTGAGTTGCGAACATAAATTGAAAATGTAAAATTAGATGATTTTTGAGGCGACGACGACATGTAAATAAATAATAATATTTTTAACAAGTGGTAAATATGCATTAAAATTTGTTGATATTATATATATATATATATATATATATATATATATATATATATAACTACTAAATCTTAACATATATGTACATGCACACGTGTCTTCCTATTAATTTACTTTGCCAAATTATTCCTTCTATACCTATCTTCCATGCAAGAATAATACTACCCAAGTCTACGTGCCTTCTCCAAAGGTTTTGCCAAATGATTCTTCCACACGTCCTTCATGCAAGCTGATTCATCACCCATGTCTCCCAAAATTCAGCCACCTAGCCGAAGAGGAGAAATCCAATTTTGTTTACTCACTTTTCCATTTATGAAGCCAAGGGACTCATTTTCTCAGGCACGTTTTGCTGCATCTCTCTCCCGTCCTTTTCTGTTCTTAAGTCCAAACCTCTTACGTCCCAAGCACTTCTCTTACTGCAGCCTTCACCTCAACCCATTTCATTCTGCTCTTATCTCCTCCAACAGCAACCCGAGCTCCACCTCCAATCCCAACTTCACCACTTGTCTGTTCATATAAAATCCACCAAACTCTCTTAACCTTTCTCTCTCTGTTTATATATATATATATAAATATATATCATAAAACAAGATCAGAAAATAAATATAACAAAAAAAAATCTTCTTTAGCCTCGCTGCAAATCTCTATCGTCGTCGTCGTCTTGTTTGCTCGTCAAGGTATATCATTCGCCAAACTTTAAAGCTCAAATCCTGTCTTCGGCGTTCGCAACGCACCGGAGAACCGCCTATACACGCCTTTATTGCGCGTGGTGGGATGGAAGCCCGGTGCGATGCCTACAGCGAAGTGGGGTTACTTATAAGTACCCGTATGCGGGGAAATAATTGTGCTTTCAAACAGGTACATTCAAAGACCCCATACACGCCTTTATTGAGCGTGGTGGGACTGAAGATTACGGCCGCGGTGTCTATGAAAATGGACACCAACCATACACGCCTTTATTGCGCGTGGTGGTCAGGCCTAGACTCCCTGTAGATGCCCCCTACGCGGGGGGGAGACGCCGGGATGCTGCCAAAATTTTGACGACAAAAGCCTGAATAAAATAATTTGATATTTCTTAAGCTCAAACAAAATAAATTTGAGATATTTCTTTGACTCAAATTAAATACTTTTTTGGAGATTTCTTGAACTCAAATTAAATAAAATTTGAAAAGAATACTTGAGCTCAAATTGAATTATTAATATAAAAAAAAATCAATCACTGGAATATCAAATAATTTTGTATGGCAAAATTTCTCTGCTATGCCTATTGGTCAAAGTGGTATGTAAAAAAATTCTCTGGCAACATTTTGATAAAGATAAAGGGATAAAAGAATTTAATCATGGTATGTAGATTTGTGTTTCCAGCAACTTTGATATAAAGACATATAAAAAAAATTTTGATTGCTGGCGTTTTGAACAGATTTTTGTTCTTATAAAAAAAAAAAAGTGTGTCATTTATTAAAAGGTGAATTTGATTGGATCCAAATTACACAAATCATTTATGATGCTTTGAAGCACTTGGCTTTCAAGACCCTTTCTTTATCTGTACTCAACATTAGAGAAGATTTTGGATTTGAGTGCCATGTCTCTCATGCAAAGTTTTGTGTTCTTCTAAGTTAAGGGCATTTTGATCACCTCATTTAAAAATTTCAAGAGTTGGGAAAAATATTTGGTTTAAAATGAGAAGTCCTATACCATTGTCTGAGCAATAATTCATTAAATATATTACTAGAGAATTCAAAATAAAATTTTTGCTTAAAGTTGGAGACACTTAATATTTGGCACTCCAAATGAAAGTGATGGTTTTCAAGTGATAAATAAAGAGGATGAACTTTTACTTTGCTTCATCTTTCTTCCATAAATAGCCATGGTGGATATGATAATAATGAAATCAATATATGGCAAGGCTAAAATTTGAAATTTATAGCTTAGTCTCATAATTAGTAAAAATGTTGCTAAGCTTGGCTTTAAAGTCCAAATGCACTTTTTTTTAACATAGTGCGCTATCACTCCGAAACAACATGCCATTATTTGAAAACCTCTAAGCATACTGAAAATGAGGCATTACTTTAACAAACATGTTATTTATGCTACTTTGAGAAGCATGCAACGACCTCAAAATTTATGTTATTGATTGCAATGAACATATTATTCATAAGCTCATAATCACCTCGATAAGCTAGCAATCATTTTACTGATTCGATAAGCACATTATTGAACAATCTTTGAAATCAACGCCACCGGATCCGCACCACTTTTTACAAGCGGACAGAAGGCGTTTAATGCCCCTTACTGCATTCAAAAAAATAATTTTTTAAATTTCAATATGATGCTCCGAGCAGGGTGTCAATACCTCTAAGATGTGTGTAGCAGCCTTGGGAAGCAAGCGACTATTCCAAGAAGAGTGCTACCGCCTTGAGAAGTGAATCACCGCCTTGAGAAGTGAATCACCGCCTTGAGAAGTGTGCATATTTAATTTTAAAAGTCTAATATACATGCTATTCAATCCCCGATGATGGCCGTTTGAATGTCTATATCAACCGGAGGGGATTCTACACCTTCAAATATATTTCCAAATGCTTATGAAATACAAATATTTTTCAAATGCCGAAATTCATCCCTGATGATGGCCGTGTTGAAAGTCTATATCAACCGGAGGGGATCAACTATTTAAATGCCCTCAAATTTCTATAAATTATAAAAATTTGCAAATGACTCTAATTAAACCCCGATGATGGCCGTGTTGAAAGCTAATCTCAACCGGAGGGGATTTCAAAACATGCATATTTGGAATAAAATCTTGATAAAAATTTTAAAATATTCAAATAAAATTTATTATTTAAAACTTAAAGCAAAATTCCATCCATCATCCGCAAACGTTTGTTAAGGATGATAAATTTCAGAATAACTTCAACTCACAAAGAGCAAAACGTCTAATTGAATGTATCACTGTGATTCATTCTCAAATGATTTCTCGCCAGCGGAGACGTGGCATGTGCCCTCTGACCGGGTGGTTTTGCTGCAAAATAGCACCACTATATTACGGTTACGGTCAAAGCCCGTATGTTCTCCAATGGTTAAAAGCCCCTTGAGTAATGAATTATAGGGTGCATTTAATAAGGCATAAAGCTTTCTGTTAGCTAAGGTTGACTAAAATTTGTCTCCTTAAACAAGCATCCACCCCATGTCTACAAGGTCCCCTTGGACGAAGCAACCCATGGCTGCTGACAAGGATCCTTCTGTCAGGTTGGGTCGACTACCTCCTCTGACTAAGTAGACTAGGGACCACGATAGCCCGGGACGATGGAACCATGGGATCTTGATCGGGCTCATCATCATCATTCCCCCCACCATCCGCTTTAAGTATAAAAAAAATAAATTTATAAATTTACAAAAAAATTCACATGCTGTTACTATATGCTAGGTATCTTTCATACCTACTTAATGACTAGCCTTAATCGAAAGTGCTCTCTCGTGATCGAGAGGGGTAATTAACTATAGGGGCTTGCGCCTATAGGAAACCTAGAACCAGATCATAAAGTCCTCACAAAATGAGGGCGAAATCTCTGGGTAATGTCTTATCTACAAACCCATCTGCCTTCCAAAATTTACCCCGGAACTTATTCCGTTAAAACTCTCCTACGCAGGGGAGGCCGGGGGACGAATTTTCGGAGCCCACAGATTTCTGGCGACTCCGCTGGGGATAGGTTTCTCTTTCCATCTTTGGCTAGTCACATATAAGCTATAGTAGTAAACTAAGCATCATAACATATAATTTATAATTGCGAAAAGATCACGCTTCGCTATTTATGTTATTTTATTTTATTGTCTCTGCATTTTGAAAGTGTGGGGTAATCTATCAAATCTTTGATCACTGATCCCCATCTTTCATTTGTGCAGAATGGATCTTCAAAATACTCCTTTTACTGTGAAACTTGGGCGTGGTGCAAATATTCGCCTAGCTAATGCTGTAATAAATACTGGAAATACTGGGGCCACTATCCAGTTTGGCGGGCTACAGTTTCCTGCAGCTACTGCAATGGCTGCCGCCATTCCTGTGAAGGGCATGAACTCTGAAGGGTCTGCTGGGAGGCCCCATTCTATCGAGACTTCTACGCGAACTGTTGCTGCCGAGAACCCTCGTAGGAGGATTTCTGTGTTCGAACGATTATCACAAGTGGAAACTCCAACCACCAAGAGAATTGTGAATGGTGGAAGGGTTTCAGTGGTATCTGCCAATGCCACTTCTCTGTCGACCGGGTTACCTGCATCCAAAAAATATAATGCTGAAGCCTCCTCATTTGGAGGAGGGCTTACGAGAAGACAAAGAAGGAAGAGAAATGCAGAGCTACGCGCACAACAGCTGCCAGTACCAGTCCATCCCTCCAACCTGTCACCACAAGAACCAGAGATCAATATTCCCACCCAGAATAGGTTCACTAACCTGAGGTGGATAAAGAGAAATAGCTCTTCTTGTGAGCTCAAGCGATCCTTCTGGGAGCGTCGACCTGAAGCCCCGACCCCTCAAAATATGAGAGAGCCTGAACGGCTATCTGCCCGAGTACATCGAGTACTGAAGACGGTTAAAGAGAAGGGTCTAATGAAAAAGAAATTCCAGAGGCCATTGATTATTGAGGCCCAAAGAACCCCTCCAAGGGAGAGGTTGTCATCTAATATGATGGCTGAAAGAAGAGGTTACCGACGACATGCCCCACAGGAAGCACATCGAGGCGTGACACTTGGATCGCGTATCCAAGAATCCGCCATCGAAAGGGCCCAGCAGAAAGGAAAACAAATATGGAGGCCAAGGCCTTATGAAGAAAAGTTTACAGGCGTGACATCTGGATTATATTTCCAGAGATCCGCTAATAGAAAAATCCAACAGAATGGATTCCAAAGAAGATCTTTGTTGATAATACTCATGGTGGTCGACACTTTGGAGAATCTTCCAAAGGATCCCATCATCATCCAGCCATAGCTTCTGAAGAGGAGAAGGTGCTCAATTCTGATCCTCTAGTTGAGAGTTTGTTGATGCCCGATGTAGACCCAGATGTTCATTGGAGGCGTCGTTCAGAAATTCATGTAAAAGAAGATAATGAAGAAGAAGAAACTATGGGTATTGAAGTTACTTATATGATAGGGCATACCAGTGGACAGTCAAGTTCACAAGGTTATCAACAAGGAACTTCAACTACCATTCCTCGTGATCTCTTGCAACAACAAGGAGAAGATGAAGAAAGGTTATTTCCCATCTTAGAAAGTGAACGAGAAGGAGAAGGAGAAGAAGAAGAAGAGGAAGAAGAACCAGTATTAATTGATGCTGTTGCACTAGCTCGAACACAAAGAGAAATGCAACGAGAAATGAAAAGGAAAGATAAAGACATCTCTCAGCTTAATGTCAAGATGAGTGAAATGATGACACAAATGAATATGATGATACAACTGATGCAGAAAGATGTTGTTGTAAATCCTGTACTTGTTCAACCTTCCAATCAACAAGCATCTAGTAGTGCGCCAGTAAATCCTCCAATTAGCTTAATGCCACAAGCATCTGGAGTACAAGATGTTTCCAAAGAAAGATCTAAAATCAATTCAGTTCCTCTCCAATCCACTCCTGAATCTGCTCCAAGTTCATCTGAACCAGTGACAGTTGATAAACTTGAGAGTCTCATTAGTGAGAAAATTAAGGCTGTTATTGCATCTGAGCAAGCAGAAAAGTTTGTAAGTAAAGGGCGCCCATATCCTGCTGAGTTTGATCAGGTGTCATATCCTAAGGGGTATTCAGTGCCAAAATTTAATACTTTCAATGGTACTGGAAATCCAAAGCAACACCTAGCTCAATTTAAAGCAACTTGTGGAAACACTGGAGGTGTAGATGCTTTACTCTCTTTCGTCAGTTTGTTAGTAGTTTAACCTCAACCGCTTTTGAATGGTATACAGAACTGCCTAACGATTCTATCAAAACATTCGCTGAATTAGAGACAATGTTTGTGAAGAGGTTTGCTAGTGCTGTGGAGAAGACTACTATAGCAGATCTCGTATTAGAAAAACGAAAAAGAGATGAATCAGTAACGAAGTATATCACTCGTTGGAGAAACATGAATATGAAATGTGAACAACAATTAGAAGAAGAGCATGCCATTCAATTATTGATGGGTAACATCGATGATAAGATGGTACCATATCTTTGCATGTCTTCAATTTCCACATTTCAAGAGTTGCTAGATCGGGTAGCAAAATTTGAAAAGTTAAATCTTTCAAGATCTGAAGGTTATGTGGATAGATCCAAAAGAAATAAGGCTCCAGATGCAAGAAAAGGTGATGCTCGCGTGTCTTATAATATTGATAAAGGAAAGCAATCAATCAATAAAGAAGACAAAGATAAAGAAAGGGCCAAGTTTGATCCTCATCAAAAATTAATACTTGGGGGCAACAATAAATAAAACTAAGAAACTTTCCTACTGGAGGAGAACGTCATATACCAGCAACAGGAGAAGGTGATCGAGTAGTTCCATCTCTTCAAGAAAAAATGGCTAAAGAATATTCTTTCAGAAGAGATAGTGTGGCTAA
The DNA here is from genome assembly GCA_019514585.1 of Dendrobium officinale. Lineage (NCBI taxonomy): Eukaryota > Viridiplantae > Streptophyta > Magnoliopsida > Asparagales > Orchidaceae > Dendrobium > Dendrobium officinale. The sequence continues at coordinate 39,630,225 of CM033693.1, forward strand.
ATTATTTCGCCAAGCACTTAAAGCAGGTCTAGAATTGCCAAAATCCAAAAGACCTGAAGAGGCAGATAAAACTGATGATCCTAATTACTGTCCGTATCACCAAGTGATTAGTCATCCTATTGAAGATTGTTATGTCTTCAAAGATTGGTTAGAGAAAAAGTATAAAAGGGGGAGAATTCACTCTATCAAAGAGTGTTTTAGTGCAGTGCAACCAAAGAAAGAATCGGCGAGAATGATTACATCCTCCCCCATATCATTAGTTGAAGAAAAGAAAAGAAGTAGTGGTGCAAGAAGAAAAAATGGGATATTGCTATTTCAAAGAAGACAAAAAAGATGCTAAAGCAACTTGAAGGAGTTCCTAGTGTAAAGTGGAAGTCTCCGATTGAACCAATACTTGAATTAAAAAGAAAGTCAAATTCAAGCATATCTATTTCTAAATCATCAAATGGGAGAAATTCTGATCAAGCTAGTTCGTCAGGTTCTAGCCAGGCACTACCTAGAAAATCAAATAAGTCATTTCGAAAAAGGAAGCCAAGAAAGAAGAATATTGTTATTCAGAAAGTTATCAATAATCTTGAAGAATATTGTCAACCAGCAAGGCGTCCTATTACCTTAGCTGATTTTATATCTCAGCTTCAGATAAATCAGATGAAGGGAGATAATGAAAGTGATGATGAAGAATCCGTGTCAGTTGAAACATGCCGAGTTATTTCAGCAAATTCAAACATTTGTCTACAAACTCCTTTCCAAATGCTTGATGAAGAATTTCCCTTTGCAAAAGAAAGAAATTCTAAAGAAATGACAACTCGAGCATGTATGATGGTGCTAGAAACAGGTTCTAGTTCAGAGGAAGATTTATGTTTTCCTGATGAAAGCAAATTAGAACAGACAGAGATATCTCAGATGAAGCATATGAATGAAGATAACGAGTCTGAACGCTCTGAACAATCCACTCAATCGATGAAAGAAGATTCTGAAGGAATTGATATGAGTGATGAATTCAAATCAAATGAAGTAGTCCAAGTACAATTGAGAAGTGGTAGAAGGCTGCCATCACCACCGAAGAAACGACTATTCAATAAAGATAAGGGTAAAGACATTGTGATTAATGAAGATGTCATTCCTAATGATCCTAAGAAGAAATCTACCCAAAGCAAGGGAGTAGATTATAATATCTTATCTCATTTAAGAAAAATTCCTGCACAGCTTAGTGTATATGAAGCTTTGCTAATGTCAAAGGATCTTCGGGAAACTTTGATTCAAGCTCTTAAAGATCCAGAAAAATATGAAGCATATTTTGCTGAAAGGTGTTTAACTGAAGTCTTACAAACACAAAATGAACCAGTCATTACATTCTCTGAAGAAGATCTTATGCTTGGGACAACAGAGCATAATCGCCCTTTATATGTTACAGCAGAAAGTGATGGTATTCTAATAAGCCGAATTTTAATTGATCCTGGTTCTTCAATAAATCTCATTAGTTTGCGAGCATTGAGATTACTCTCACTTGATGTTCAACATCTTGGACAAGATAAATTGATGGTGCATGGTTTTAATGAAAAAGGACAGAAAACTATGGGATCATTTATTCTTCCTTTAAAGTTTGGAAAGCTTTTTACAGAAGCTAAATTTCATGTGATTGATGCAGATACTTCATTCAAAGCACTATTGGGAAGACCATGGATTCATGAATATGGTATTATTCCATCAACTCTACATCAATGTATGAAGTACTTGAGAGATGGAGAAGAGTTCAGAGTTTCAGGTGATATACAACCTTTTTCTGTCAATGAAGTAAAAATTTATGAAGATGCAAAGTACTTCATTCCGAAAGCACCAAAATCAATTAAATCCTATGAAAATATAGCATCAACTTCTAAAATTGTAAAGCAATTCAATAAGGAGACTGAAAAGAAGCAATCAGAGGTTGAAACAAGGCAATTAGGCAGAAAGAAGGCTATGCCGACTCTTCCTAAAAAAGTCAATACATCATCTCAACATAAAAGAACTGTTCCTCATTTAGGAAGTGATACAGATGAAGATGATGACTTTCTTGTCAAATTCAAGAAATTGTGTAAGCCTTTGGCTAATGATGAAATACAAGCAGAATACTCTGATTCGGAATATGACTGCGAATCTACGTATACAGGCAGAATACAGTCTATCTTTTTGAGAAAAATGACTAATTTGTCAATCTCAAAAGATATATTTAAAGTTACAACTCTTCCCTTACAAAGTTTTAGAGAAATCACTCATCGTGAGATTCATAAAATTGAAGAACTCAAAACATTTTATGTTGCTCCTTTATCTGGTGATAATGGACCAGGAAGCATATTATATAAATCTGGAGAGTATCATGATGAAAATATATTGATTGGCTCATTCAATATTTTGAATACGAAGAAATAGTGCCTATCAAAATCCCAAAATATTATCCTACAAGGATCCGACAAATGTTACGAAAACAAGGAATCCATGGTGGGATAACTAAACGAAGAAGCCGTTTATTTCAAAGAATATGGTATCAAAAGAATTTACAGGCATCACGAAAAAGTGATTGTCTTACAACCAAGGGCCTTGGATTTATTATATCTACATATCCACGGAGAAAGGCTTGTTATACAATCACAGGAAGATATACGAAAGCTGAAGAAAAAGTGAAGAATGATTTTTATGAAGTAAATATTTCTGGTGATCAAGGCATGGAAGCCAAACCAGCACCTGATGAACTTGAAGATGGTGGACAAGAAGCTACTATGGATGAGCTAAAAGAAGTTAATTTGGGAACTGAGGAGGATCCTCGCCCAACCTTCATTAGTTCTCTCCTTCCCGAGGAACAAATAGAAGAAATAAAAGAACTTCTCTGTGAATTCAGGGACTGCTTTGCCTGGACATATGCTGAGATGCCCGGCTTATCCCCTGAAGTAGCAGTTCACAGATTAGCAATCAAATCTGATGCAGTACCTGTCAAACAAGCTCCGAGGAGAATGAGATTGGAGATTGAAGAGCAGGTGATCGCAGAAACAAAGAAATTAATAGAAGCAGGCTTCATCCGAGAAGAAAAATATGCCGACTGGATTGCCAATATCGTCCCTGTAAAGAAGAAGAATGGCCAGATTCGTATCTGCATTGACTTCAGGGACCTCAACAAGGCGTGTCCGAAAGATGATTTTCCGCTCCCTGTATCCGAACTTCTAGTTGACAATACGTCCAACTACGACATGTTCTCCTTCATGGATGGATCGTCAGGATACAATCAAATTAAGATGGCACATGAGGATGAAAAGCATACGTCATTCAGGACGCCCATTGGCATCTTCTGCTATACGGTCATGCCCTTTGGTCTGAAGAATGCTGGTGCCACCTACCAACGAGCAATGACTCATATTTTTGATGAGTTAATACACCAGAAGGTCGAGTGTTATGTTGATGACCTGGTTGTTAAGAGCCTAGATCGCAAGGATCATTTAAATGACCTGAGGATCGTATTTGAAAGGATCAGAAAATATGATCTAAAGATGAACCCTCTCAAATGTGCATTCGGGGTCTCTTCTGGCAAATTTTTAGGGTACGTTGTTCGACATCGAGGCATCGAAGTCGACCCCAACAAAATTAAGGCAATCATGGAGATGCCACCTCCTAGAAATCTTCGACAGCTTCGCTCTCTGCAAGGGCAATTAGCTTTCATTCGACGATTCATATCAAATTTGTCTGGTAGGTGTCAACCATTTTCAAAGTTAATGAAGAAAGATGTCCGCTTCAAATGGGATGCAGAATGTCAGAATGCATTTGATAATATTAAAAGATATCTATTAAGCCCACCTATTCTTGCAGCACCAATTCCAGGGAAGCCTCTTATATTATATACAGCGGCGTTAGAAGAATCCCTTGGAGCTTTATTAGCTCAACACAATGAAGAAGGTAAGGAGAATTCTCTTTATTATATTAGTCGTAGACTAATTGGGGCAGAAATGCGTTATTCTCCAATTGAGAAGCATTGTTTAGCATTGATATTTGCTGTACAAAAGCTTCGCCATTACATGTTATCTCATAAAGTCACTTTAATTTTCAAAATCGATCCGTTGAAGTTCTTGATGACAAGGCCAGCGTTGACAGGTCGTTTAGCTAGATGGGCAGTAATACTTTTGCAGTTTGATATCACATATGTCCCACAAAAGGCAGTAAAAGGTCAAATTCTGGCAGATTTTCTTGCTGCACATCCCATCCCTGTAGATTCACCGCTCAATGATGATCTACCAGATGAACAAATTCTATTTATTCAAGATAAAGAAAAACTACAAGTTTGGGAAATGTATTTTGATGGAGCTTCATCAATTAAACCTTCTCAACCTCCAAACATTCCAATGGCTCGTGCTGGTGTTGGTCTCATCTTTATAACACCTAATGGTGGGATACTCAGATATTCATTTAGTTTGACTGAGCCTAGAACAAATAATGAAGCTGAATATGAGGCCTTAGTTGCGGGTCTTGAGATTGCTAATTCAATAGGAATCCAAAACCTTCATATATTTGGTGATTCTCAGCTTATCATAAATCAAGTATTAGGCCTTTACAAAATTAATAGGCTTGAGTTAGCCTATTATCACAAACGAGTTATTGAACTCATGAAGCAAATTTCATATATCACATTTACTCGAGTCTCTCGAGCACAAAATAGCAAGGCAGATTCTCTTGCTAAGTTGGCAAAAGAAATGGCAAATATGAATGATGAGCCTATGTTAATCGGAGTTCATACTCGTCGAGTGTTAGAGCCAGCAATTTTGCAATCCCCGCTGGTAGAGGGGTCATCAAAAATTCATGTCAGAAGGATACAACTTCGATTGTTCCTCACACTCCACAACAAATCATTGGTGAAAATCAACAAAATAAATCATTAACTACGCAAGACGAATGTAATTCTCAAGATGTATTAAACTTTCAAAAGGATGTATGCATGGTTGAAGAGCAAGATGATTGGAGACAACCTTTCATCGATTATTTCAAAGAATGCAAGCTTCCAGTAGAGAAATCGATAGCTTCACAGATTAGAAAAAGAGCATTGCGCTATGCATTTGTTAATGATACTCTTTATCGTAGATCCTTTGATCAAATGTGGCTACGATGCTTGGGATTTGAAGAAGCTATTAAGGTAGTAACTGAAGTTCATGAAGGACTTTGTGGAGCACATCAATCAGGACCTAAAATGGCTATAAAAATTAAAAGAATGGGTTATTATTGGCCTTCAATGGTCAAAGATAGTATTGATTATGCTAAGAAGTGTCATGAATGTCAAATTCATGGTGATATTATACATCAACCTCCAAACCCATTGCACCCTACAATTGCCTCTTGGCCATTTGAATGTTGGGGTACAGATATAATTGGTCCAATTGATCCACCATCATCAGCTGGACATCGCTTTATCTTAGCTGCAACTGATTATTTTTCGAAGTGGGCGGAAGCAGCTCCTTTCAAAGAAGTTACTGCTGGACATGTGGTTAATTTCTTTACTCATAATATTGTCTATCGATATGGTGTGCCACGTCGAATGATTTCAGATAATGGCCCAGCGTTTAAAAGCACTAAAATATATAGATTTATTGAGCGGCATAAGATTGATTGGCGCTACTCATCTATATATATAACCCAAGGGCAAATGGCTTGGCGGAAGCCTTCAATAAAACATTGGTGAAGTTACTTAAAAAGATACTCACTAAAAACAAAAGAGAATGGCACACGAAAATGGCCGAAGCATTATGGGCATATCGTACAACCTATAAAACACCAACAAAATCCACTCCTTATGCATTAGTGTTTGGAGCTGAAGCAGTGCTACCACTTGAAGTTGAATTGCCATCACTTCGAGTAGCTATTCAATATGATCTCACGCAAGATCAGAACACTCGCTTACGGATGGAAGAGCTTGATGCACTGGATGAGGTTAGACTCCAAGCCCAGCAAAATCTTGAAATTTATCGAGCAAGGATGTCTAGATCATTTGATCGATTAGTGCGTCCTCGGGCATTCCAAGAAGGAGAATTAGTCTTGGTGCTGAGAAGACCAATCATCCCTCATCGTAAAATGGGTGGTAAATTTGAGCCTAATTGGGAAGGCCCGTATGCTATTGAAAAGGTATATCAAGGAGGAGCCTATCAACTGATTGATCTGCATGGTCAACGACCAATACCTCCAATTAATGGTAGATTTTTGAAGAAATACTACACATAAACATCTATTCAAGAAATTGCACCAAAAAGTCTCCCATAACACAGGGGGCATTTTTAAATATTTATTTGGGTCGACATCGTGCGTTGCATCGAAATCCCCAAATAAATATTTAAAATTTATATAAAAAAAAAAAATTAAACCCATTATATAAATATGTAACAATGATCAATGATTTCAACGAATCATGGATAATGCGTATAAAAAAGTGGGGATTTCATCTCCTAAACTCACCAAAATTTAAAATGTTAAATGAAGAAACTTTCATGTTTGATAACTTCAACAAATTAAGTCGGAAAAACTCAAAGTTATTATGGCTCAAGCCGAAAGCACAAAAAGGTGTATAAGGTCGGACTCAACAAGTCTAAAATGGCCGAGTCGCTGACAGCTTTCCTTACTCAACAAGCCATAAATATGGCCGCAGTAAGAAAGCCCCTGTTTTGCTAAGCTCGATGACAAAAGCTGTCAAATCTGAAGCCTATCTAACTTGGTAAGTTGAAGTGATTTAGATTCAGAAAAGTTTTCTCAATTAACAGATGGATTAAGATGGAGTAGAAGAGATGAGCCTCATTCAACATAATATCCATATAGTTAAACTGAAGCATACTCAGAGTGCAAGATGTTTTGGAAATCTATCAGAAGAGTCCTCAATCTAATCTTCACAGAAAATATTTGGAGATTCGTAGGGCCAACCAGTTTGCAACAAACATGGTCCACTCTAGACGTGCACCACATTTGTTGGGGGGCATTTGTTGACCTCTGTATATCTGCCATATTCAATACAAGCAAAAGAGATAATGATCGATTATTGTTGGGAAACAATACATCGCTCAAAACGAAGATCGGAGTGCCTCGATCATAATGAAATGATTAAAATTTTGTTTGATTACAAAATGGATCATATCGATGCATTCAGGACATCAAAATATATCAAATATAAGTTGTTCGTATGCGACTTGATCGAACGACAACGTGTTAGTGGACGCGACGTTTGCAAAACAATATTCAAATGTCCTCCACTTGTTAAACAAGCCTTGTCGATGAATTTGGAGCAGCATCGAATTTAACCAAAGAGAGATCTCGCGTAATTAAATTGAACGAAAGTGATCGAAATCGACGGACTACGGATATACTCGATGTTACCCAAACGTCGTCCGTTTGTAAAATGAATTTCTCCGTTATGTTCGGAACATTAAAAATAATCAAAATTGACAATAATATTGTCTAAATCCTTGCATGAGCGAAAATATTAAATTTGGCTTGAGTTGCGAACATAAATTGAAAATGTAAAATTAGATGATTTTTGAGGCGACGACGACATGTAAATAAATAATAATATTTTTTAACAAGTGGTAAATATGCATTAAAATTTGTTGATATTATATATATATATATATATATATTATATATATTTATATATATATAACTACTAAATCTTAACATATATGTACATGCACACGTGTCTTCCTATTAATTTACTTTGCCAAATTATTCCTTCTATACCTATCTTCCATGCAAGAATAATACTACCCAAGTCTACGTGCCTTCTCCAAAGGTTTTGCCAAATGATTCTTCCACACGTCCTTCATGCAAGCTGATTCATCACCCATGTCTCCCAAAATTCAGCCACCTAGCCGAAGAGGAGAAATCCAATTTTGTTTACTCACTTTTCCATTTATGAAGCCAAGGGACTCATTTTCTCAGGCACGTTTTGCTGCATCTCTCTCCCGTCCTTTTCTGTTCTTAAGTCCAAACCTCTTACGTCCCAAGCACTTCTCTTACTGCAGCCTTCACCTCAACCCATTTCATTCTGCTCTTATCTCCTCCAACAGCAACCCGAGCTCCACCTCCAATCCCAACTTCACCACTTGTCTGTTCATATAAAATCCACCAAACTCTCTTAACCTTTCTCTCTCTGTTTATATATATATATATATAAAATATATATCATAAAAACAAGATCAGAAAATAAATATAACAAAAAAAAAAATCTTCTTCTTTAGCCTCGCTGCAAATCTCTATCGTCGTCGTCGTCTTGTTTGCTCGTCAAGGTATATCATTCGCCAAACTTTAAAGCTCAAATCCTGTCTTCGGCGTTCGCAACGCACCGGAGAACCGCCTATACACGCCTTTATTGCGCGTGGTGGGATGGGAAGCCCGGTGCGATGCCTACAGCGAAGTGGGGTTACTTATAAGTACCCGTATGCGGGGAAATAATTGTGCTTTCAAACAGGTACATTCAAAGACCTCATACACGCCTTTATTGAGCGTGGTGGGACTGAAAGATTACGGCCGCGGTGTCTATGAAAATGGACACCAACCATACACGCCTTTATTGCGCGTGGTGGTCAGGCCTAGACTCCCTGTAGATGCCCCCTACGCGGGGGAGACGCCGGGATGCTGCCAAAATTTTGACGACAAAAGCCTGAATAAAATAATTTGATATTTCTTAAGCTCAAACAAAATAAATTTGAGATATTTCTTTGACTCAAATTAAATACTTTTTTGGAGATTTCTTGAACTCAAATTAAATAAAATTTGAAAAGAATACTTGAGCTCAAATTGAATTATTAATATAAAAAAAATCAATCACTGGAATATCAAATAATTTTGTATGGCAAAATTTCTCTGCTATGCCTATTGGTCAAAGTGGTATGTAAAAAAATTCTCTGGCAACATTTTGATAAAGATAAAGGGATAAAAGAATTTAATCATGGTATGTAGATTTGTGTTTCCAGCAACTTTGATATAAAGACATATAAAAAAATTTTGATTGCTGGCGTTTTTTGAACAGATTTTTGTTCTTATAAAAAAAAAAAGTGTGTCATTTATTAAAAGGTGAATTTGATTGGATCCCAAATTACACAAATCATTTATGATGCTTTGAAGCACTTGGCTTTCAAGACCCTTTCTTTATCTGTACTCAACATTAGAGAAGATTTTGGATTTGAGTGCCATGTCTCTCATGCAAAGTTTGTGTTCTTCTAAGTTAAGGGCATTTGATCACCTCATTTAAAAATTTCAAGAGTTGGGAAAAAATATATTTGTTTTAAAATGAGAAGTCCTATACCATTGTCTGAGCAATAATAATTCATTAAAATATTACTATAGAATTCAAAATAAAAATTTTTGCTTAAAGTTGGAGACACTTAATATTTGGCACTCCAAATGAAAGTGATGGTTTTCAAGTGATAAATAAAGAGGATGAACTTTTACTTTGCTTCATCTTTCTTCCATAAATAGCCATGGTGGTGGATATGATAATAATGAAATCAATATATGGCAAGGCTAAAATTTGAAATTTATAGCTTAGTCTCATAATTAGTAAAATGTTGCTAAGCTTGGCTTTAAAGTCCAAATGCACTTTTTTTTAACATAGTGCGCTATCACTCCGAAACAACATGCCATTATTTGAAAACCTCTAAGCATACTGAAAATGAGGCATTACTTTAACAAACATGTTATTTATGCTACTTTTGAGAAGCATGCAACGACCTCAAAATTTTATGTTATTGATTGCAATGAACATATTATTCATAAGCTCATAATCACCTCGATAAGCTAGCAATCATTTTACTGATTCGATAAGCACATTATTGAACAATCTTTGAAATCAACGCCACCGGATCCGCACCACTTTTTACAAGCGGACAGAAGGCGTTTAATGCCCCTTACTGCATTCAAAAAAATAATTTTTTAAATTTCAATATGATGCTCCGAGCAGGGTGTCAATACCTCTAAGATGTGTGTAGCAGCCTTGGGAAGCAAGCGACTATTCCAAGAAGAGTGCTACCGCCTTGAGAAGTGAATCACCGCCTTGAGAAGTGAATCACCGCCTTGAGAAGTGTGCATATTTAATTTTAAAAGTCTAATATACATGCTATTCAATCCCCGATGATGGCCGTTTGAATGTCTATATCAACCGGAGGGGATTCTACACCTTCAAATATTTCCAAATGCTTATGAAATACAAATATTTTCAAATGCCGAAATTCATCCCTGATGATGGCCGTGTTGAAAGTCTATATCAACCGGAGGGGATCAACTATTTAAATGCCCTCAAATTTCTATAAATTATAAAAATTTGCAAATGACTCTAATTAAACCCCGATGATGGCCGTGTTGAAAGCTAATCTCAACCGGAGGGGATTTCAAAACATGCATATTTGGAATAAAATCTTGATAAAATTTTAAAATATTCAAATAAAATTTATTATTTAAAACTTAAAGCAAAATTCCATCCATCATCCGCAAACGTTTGTTAAGGATGATAAATTTCAGAATAACTTCAACTCACAAAGAGCAAAACGTCTAATTGAATGTATCACTGTGATTCATTCTCAAATGATTTCTCGCCAGCGGAGACGTGGCATGTGCCCTCTGACCGGGTGGTTTTGCTGCAAAATAGCACCACTATATTACGGTTACGGTCAAAGCCCGTATGTTCTCCAATGGTTAAAAGCCCCTTGAGTAATGAATTATAGGGTGCATTTAATAAGGCATAAAGCTTTCTGTTAGCTAAGGTTGACTAAAATTTGTCTCCTTAAACAAGCATCCACCCCATGTCTACAAGGTCCCCTTGGACGAAGCAACCCATGGGCTGCTGACAAGGATCCTTCTGTCAGGTTGGGTCGACTACCTCCTCTGACTAAGTAGACTAGGGACCACGATAGCCCGGGACGATGGAACCATGGGATCTTGATCGGGCTCATCATCATTCCCCCCACCATCCGCTTTAAGTATAAAAATAATAAATTTATAAATTTACAAAAAAATTCACATGCTGTTACTATATGCTAGGTATCTTTCATACCTACTTAATGACTAGCCTTAATCGAAAGTGCTCTCTCGTGATCGAGAGGGGTAATTAACTATAGGGGCTTGCGCCTATAGGAAACCTAGAACCAGATCATAAAGTCCTCACAAAATGAGGGCGAAATCTCTGGGTAATGTCTTATCTACAAACCCATCTGCCTTCCAAAATTTACCCCGGAACTTATTCCGTTAAAACTCTCCTACGCAGGGGAGGCCGGGGGACGAATTTTCGGAGCCCACACTCCATAAGTACTTTCTTCGACTCACTTCACTCCTTCAACGACATTCACATCACTCCTTCGATAATGTTCCCTTGGTCATTAATCCCATATGCTCATCTTCTTTGGCTTATCTTTGGGAGGATCATGGCGAAATCGAGAGAAACAAGTGTGATGAAGTGTTTGACTCTACTTCTGTTGAGCAGGACAAATGTCAAGGTGGCCAATTTTTACCCTTGGACAATGTTGATCCAGCCTCTACACCTAATATGATGGAGAGTATTTCACAAAATGTTGATGCCAATCATGATCTTCCAAGCTTTTATCAAGTTGAACTCTTCCAGATTCTTGACCTACACTCAAACATCCGTGTGGGGATGATGCACCAATTTGAATGGCTTGGAAAGTGTTATTGGAAGGTATTTGCTTGTTGATGATTCTTCCAAGTGCAGGTGTGTAAATCTTCTTAATGCAATCAATATTGGTCATGTAGATACATGTGAATGCACTCAATGGTGTTTCAATAAATGTCTCAAAGACTACAATTTTTGGTAGAAGCGCATTTTACTTTATTCTGCATACATCCAACCAAACAGAAAAATCAGTTCTCCTGCATTCGCTATTCTTCAAAACAAACATGCATTCACTTAACTTAAGTATTTACTTACATTGCATTTACTTTATACTACATTCACTTTACAACCAACCAAACAACCCCTAAATCTCTTATTTGTCTTCAAATATAATTTCTAATGTTGAAAAGTGGTGATTAAGACATAGAGTTATTTAAGATAGTAATAAAATTTCAATCAAAATCAAATAAATGTCAAAGAACATATAAATCATAAAATAAAATCACAACTCACATGACTAAATTTATTTGGTTCAATGAGATCTACCTATTTTCGCATCCTCACAATGATCAAGTAATATTAATTAATGGTAAAAAAAAATTATATAAAGATATTACTCTTCATATGAATATATAAGGATAAAATACTACTTCGTATATGTTATTGATTAAGAAATTAAAATGCAACAACATATTCTAAATTTTAATATTTTAGCATAATGATTTATATTTTAATAATTTAATAATAAAATACTACTTTGTAGCCTAATATATTATATTTTAACATTAAACATCATAAATCATAATGGATGACTCAAAATGATCGACTTGTGGAACCATACCAAAGTGATTATTGAACTGCTCGTAATAATTCATAAAACTTTTGAGCGTCAATGTTCTGTGATTTCTTTGTGTTGTGCAAATAATAGGCCAATTGTATCGAACATCATTCATTTATATCTCCCAATATGTTCTTCATTTATTAATATTTAGCATGTTAAAGCACTGCATTAAGAGTCGAAATATGGCTTGTGCTTTTCCATATGATGTCCAGAATCAATAATTTGGTTAAAATATTTGATGATATATAGCAAGTATAGCCTCATCAAAAATAAGGTACATGTGATTTTTGTGCTTATAGTGTGGACATCTACATTTTCTTTCAAATATAAATGATGGCTATTGAGAAGCTACATGCACAAAAATATTCAATGCCTTTGATGAATTCATTTATTAATCTTTAATGGCGTCAAGTAAAAGTCTGTAATATATTCAAACAATATTAAGTGAATTCAAAAATAAAATTTATTGTATAAAGTCGTTTAGAAATAAAATCAAAAATTTATACAAAATTAAGAAAAAAAGTTCATAAAAATATAAATATACTAAAAAAATATATTTTTACCTATAATTTTAATTTGATCCAATATACAAAAATAGTTTGCACCAACAAAAATAAATAAATCTAACATGATATATAACAATTTCTTTAAAATATATTTATAATCATAATTGAATATAGGTGTAATAATTAAAAAAAAAAATTAAACTCTAATTCTTAGAAACATAAATCATAAAACTAATGAATGAAATATCAAAATTAATTGAAAAATGAGATAGACAATGAGATTTATCTTTAGATCCATGTTAGAATAAAAAAATTCAACCAAAAATATCCCCAAATGGATGTTGGAGCTCTCACGAGGCAAAATAAGGCTCAGGAGATCGAATTTTTATTAGGTTCGGACACTTGACGTAGCTCTACATCCGGAAGTCAATAACATGTCGCCACGTGCTCTTACTTTTTACTGTGCAACTCGACGACCAGACTGTGACCGGAACCCGGTATTGCAATGTACTAACTGATTTGTGCAGACTAGGATATTGCACTGTATTGTTCAGTAACGAGAAATATCATTCTGTTAAGACCAATACTTAGCAATACCGAACAATACTGAGCAGTACCCTGTTTTTGCTAGGTATTGTTAGGTATTGCTCGGTATGGTCTTGACAGAGTGATATTTCTCGTTATTACCAAGCAATATCTAGCAATACCGAACAATACCTAGCAATACCTAGCACGAACATAGCAATACCGGGTTCCGGTACGGGTCGGGTCGTCGGGTGCGCAGTAAAGAGTAAGAGCACGTGGCGACATGTTATTGCGTTCGGATGTAGAGCTACGTCAAATGTCTAAACCTAATAATTATTCCAGGATATTGGGAGCTACATAGATGCAAATGGGAGGAGGAAAGATACAGTAAAAAATAATTATAACATTTTCTAACAAAACTTTCAACATAAATAAGTAACGTGATTTCGCAAAAAGTATTTATTTCTAACAAAAAATATAACGGACTCTTTTTTGTAAAATTTAGTGGCACGTCTGTCATAATTACCATCCAAATTTCCTTCAACTTTAATTCCATAAAAATCTCATTTTTTTTCCTATAGTATAATTTTTTTGAATTAATTTCTTTTTTTATATCATTAAATTTGATTAATTGAACCAATGCTTTCAATTTTAGACTAGAGACCAAGCTATTTTGGAGAATGATGAACTACAAAGTACATGCTTCAAACTAATGATCCTGAATAAAAAATCATTTCCCTTTAACCACAAGGCCATAGATCCTTCCACTTTAATGAATAAAAATTAAAAATAATTAAACTAATTAACCCTGCTGAATAGTAATTAAACTAATTTTATTAGCATCATAATGATGTCATAAATAATTAAAGCATATTATTCACACCATGATGCCTTGGAGTTGAAAATTGATTAAGAATCCATTCAAGGTTGTCACATAAGAGTAAAAAAATTAAGGCATCATTTGGGATGATTGTCTTACTGCTTCTTAAATAAAATTTTTTGCACAAAAAACTTGCTTTATAAAGCAATAAGAAAATTATTTCAAACAAAGGCTAAATCAAAAAATTTCCTTAGATTAGAAGTATTTAATAATCTTGTAACAAATTTAATATAGGAATATATGAGTTTTTTGAATTAGAAGTAAGAATTTTTTTTTGTGTTAGGATATCCTAATCAAAATTTGATTATAATAGATTATAGATGTTTAATACTAATTTTAAGACAAATATGATTCTAGTGCAAAGTAACACATACACTAATGATAGTATTTGCTCATTAGCCTAAATTTTTAGATTGATAGGCAGCAATTAAAAGCATAAAATACTCATTAAGCCCAAAATTAGGGGTGTCAATTCGGGTCAACGGATCGGGTTCGGGTCCAACTCGAGTTGACCCTAGCATAAACGAGTTGACCTGAACCCGACCCGTTTAGCTAAACGGGTCAAGATTTTTAACCCGGACACGACCCGTGCGGGTTATCGGGTTGACCCAACCCAACCCGAGAACCCGCGGACGCAGTCGCTGCACGGACGCGTAGCAGCATCGGGCTAGGCTAGCCAGCGTGGACGCTGGCGCTGGGCAACTTGGCGAGGTCGACTGATCGAGGCGGAGCGGCCTGCGTGGTTGTCTTGGGTCGAACGATTCGAACCAAGGAACTCTAGCCGCTAGGGCCTAGCGCGAATGCACGATTGAGCCATCGAGGCGGAGGCGGTCAGGCGGACCAACTGAGAGGCGAAGCGGCGACAACGAAGCGAGGCGGAGCGCGGAGTACTCGTCATGACGCGACGGCCTGTGTCGGCGTGTCGCCTGACGGACTTGACAGCGGGTCAGGACTCGACAGGGGGTCAGCAGCACAGTGCTGTCATGACGCGACATATCAAAATTTCGGGTCAAACGGGTCGACCCGCGGGTTGTCGGGTCAACCCGAACCCGACCCGTTTTTCAAACGGGTCAAAAATCCGAACCCAAACCCGACCCGTTTTTCAAACGGGTTGACCTGAACCTGGATTTTTCCGGGTCGGGTTTTGGGTCGTGTCAAAAATTGACACCCCTACCCAAAATATAACTAAGTCTCCAAGTCAAGATTTATACACCTAGCCCTACTCAGCCATGTTTCTCAACATTTGACCTTAAAGTAGAAAGTGATACACATATATATCAATATCATCACCCAATTTAGCTTCTATTAAATTTTGAAGACTTGTGTTATAAACAAAGTCTCATGTCATAGCTATCTTATAGGTATCAAAAGGTACATTTAATTTTTCTAGATAAGCCTTGTAAGGCCACATAACTCTCATTACATGTGCTATGTTGTTGGGCAATTGTGACAAGTGAATTAGCACACATCAAACTTCTAGCTAGTGACACATTTGATAGTTTTTTAAATGATTATAAAAAATAGTATTAATATAGTTTAGAAAGGTTTATAGACATATCACATAAATATTATGCATTTACATGTATAACACGTACATATATCTTTGTATTTATTAATATAACATCCAACAACAACAACATCATCATCATCATCATCAAGCCTTTGTACCACTATGTGGGGTCGGCTACATTAATTATTTTTTGCCATTGTGTCGGGTTAAATTCAAATTTTCATTTAAATCTAATAAAGAAAGATCATAAGTTGAATCTAATACATCAACTTTCCTACCCGGGTCATCAGAAGGCCTCCGTTTATTAATATAACATCCAATTTTAAAAAAAAAAATTATAAAAAAGCTACTAATATTCATGTTTGTAAAGAGGAATGCACATTCGTATTCATATGTTTAATATGATGGAGATATTAAATTATTTTATAAATAAACATAAACATTTAGAAGTTTAGGGTGTAAATATATAAAAGTTTTATAATATGTATGTAAATCTCCTTATATTTTGTATCTTTTATCTTGAAATTATTCTCGACATCATCTATATGGCTTATCAGCTTATTTTAATTCCAAGTCATAAACATCATGATTGCAAATAATTAAATTACATTTAAAATCATCATTATATATATAAATCTCCCTTAAGAATAATGCTTCCATTGCCTATGTGGTCCGCCCGTACGGTATTTGAGGTGTTCTGATTAGCTGAGATTATTATGTGCGGAGTCCTGACAAAAGCTGCATCCGATTTTTGTGAGTGTGCATAATAATAGTCGAGTGGTGAACAATAATTACACTTTTATTAAATTTTTATTGCGCACACTCACAAAAATCGGACAATTCTCCGATCCAAAATCTGCACGTAATAATCTCTTTTATTAAAACTTATCTAGCTAATAAGACCAATCTTTTGCGGTCCCATTTGTCTACAACCAAATTAAAAGTAAAATGTTCTACTCTTTCAAATATTCAATATCAATTAATAATATCAAAATTAAAAAAAAACGAACAAATAGTACAGTGAAATATATTTTTTATATATTAGTTTCATATTAAAATTTTAAATGAATAAAATATTATTCTAGATGAAAAAATCTACGGCTGAAGGTAATATTGGTCAGCATTAACGACAATGAATCAATTAGAGGCTTCGATTTTAGCAAATTAGTCAACTTCAACCTATAATATAATTTCCAAAAGGAATAAGTAATGCATATTCCAATTATATAACCATCAGAAAGTAAAAATAAAAATTTGTCTCATTAGCTCCAAATATATTTATATGACGAAAATAATAAGATAATTAAATAATTAAAATAAAATAAAATATGATAAAAATTTATGATAATTTTAATAGGAAAATAATATCAGAAGCTCCACACATAATTTTTTTCTTAACCAACACTTTAATTTTGCCAAAATGCTGAATTTTCAATTTTTTTCTTCTCATTTACTTCATATGCAAATATAAATTGTATATTGATCAACATAAATAATTATAGAAGCATTCAAAATGGCTAATTTAAAGACAACTTTCCTTGCTAGAGGGTAGATTGAAGCTATCAATTGGCAATACATAACTTATGAGAAGCTCTTTGGAATCACTTTTATTTTATATTTTATTTTATTTTTACTAACATTAAATGAAACATGCTTTTATTTTTTCTTAAATATCGAATAAGTTTTTTTTTTAGAAGCGTTGATATAAATAAAAAATTATAAGGCCTATAGGAGGATCTTCAGCTCACTAATGTTCCAAGGAGCTACATAAATCAAAAATAAAAAAAACTACGAGTCGAAAGTCACATACTACTCCAAAATATAAAATTGCCTAGATACAATCTAGGACGGCAAGAAATCAACGCCCAAAAAAGAAAGATTCAAAAGAATTTAATAAGTACAATATTTTTGCAAAAAAGATCAATCACGTAAGTACGCAACCATAATCCTCAAACCTCCAAACCTGCACAAGGAAAAAACTCCAACAAAAGAAGGTAATGCAGCATAGAGGATAGAAGTAAAATAGTAAATTGAATAAACAAAAACTATTATGATTGACATAACTAGATAAACTAGCAAACGACGGCAATGGAGGTGGTTGCTATGGCTATTGGTGACCTTCTCTTTAAAAAAATCCTAAGTCTTTTCAACCAATTTGAGGTAGTGAACCAACTAGATCTTAAACATCAATGATCTCACTCTCAAGAGACCAAAAGAAAAAATAACGGAGTATTTCATATCATGAGGGTCAATCATCGATGAGCTACTAATTATTTGCCTCGCCAAGTCATGACATATGATCACAATTATGTGCCACTCGCACCTATTTTTAGTTGTTCTGAACTTTTAACTTAGAGGCAAGTAGAAATAAGAGATATAATTTAATCAAGCCTAAAAGTCTTACAATGGGAACATAAGACATGTTGATTTTCAAAGGTGACTGATTGCATAAAGCATCATACTCTTTGCGATCCAAAATTTCTTTTCAAAATTTAGAGTTGCATCCAATTCAACAAGAATGAAAATAATAGACAACCTCATGGTGAAGTTGTAACACTATTAAATCTCAATGGAAAGATCAAGTCAAAATTAATAATATAGAATTTCATGGTTAAAATAATGTACTCGTAAGTAAGGAAAAATAAGCCAAACAAGAATCATTGAACAATTCTCCATTAAATTGAATGATGGAGACAACCTCAAAAATTTTCAAAACCAAGCTGTTAACATAGCATACTCAATGAATAAAAATATAAGAAAAATCAACTTCAAATTGTGGGTGAATGAAAACATGAAGAAGAACAATATAAATTGAAACCAAAAGTTTAAGATTACAAAAGAAATTTTTGGTAATTTTCATAGCTGATGAATGACTAGTAAGGGGAGTTTATCAATCAATGAGAACTGAATTTACTTAGCTAAAGTGTTTATATCTACATTAAAGAGAAGATTGAAAGCTTAGCTTAGAGACATGAGTGAAGCATCATGATGAACCATGCCAATTACACACAATCTGCATAAGCTATCAAATACATGTGGTATGGTGCATATATACGAGCAAGCGCTAATTCTGGTTCTGGTTCTACATTTTTTATATAAAAAAATTATGGAAGCTTGTGGTGATTATAGCCGCCACAATTCTGTAAATCAGTTCATAATTTTTAGAATTGTAGCGGTAATAACCAATTCAAATCTGTAAATTTGCACCAGTTATAACAGTTGCTAAATATAACACTTCGCCAAATATACCTTGTCGGTCCTTAAATCGCTGTGGAATGTTGTTGCAATGCTTTGCAATTACAGCAATGATGCAGCGTTTTTAAACCGTTACAAAGAAGAAAAAAAAAGTGACAGTTATAACCACCGCTAGCTATATATCGAAATTTATGTTGTTTTAGCCCTTTTTTATAGTGAATGAACCTTCCTTCTCTTATTGAAAAGTAATTTTTATTTCAAGTTTATTAAAACTCAAGCTATTAGTGATGTAATTGCAAGCTTTGAGCATAATCATCAATGTTGGCAATAAGTGTTAACGTTGAATAAATGAATAAAAAGTATGAGACTCTTCTATGTGCATGCAACATGGGCTTTTATACTTAGTATACCAATATTGGCTAGGAAAATATCAAATTATACATTTAAGACATGTTGGACACATGACACTCAAATAATATAATTGCATAAATCTCATTTAATCATTATCTTCATTAGGACACCAATTGACATCAATGCAAGTGTGGCCAATATTCCTCATCCAAGCTATGAACCCATCATAATCCCCAACTTTAATTGCCTACACTTTTCTATGACGTTGGGGTAAAAGAGAAGGGTCATATCTATACTACTATATAAAAGTGGCTTGGGATTCCACTCTTAGCAAATCCTAATCGTTCATTTGTAAACCTAAAATTAAATCTACACCATTCATTTATGACTCTTCATATTATTTATTTTTAAGTTTCTCCATAACATTTCTTCAATCATTAATAATTTTAATTTTATATCCAAACACCAACTTTTCAGTTGCTTCATCGGAACGTTTCACCAAAATATTTTTGCTCAAGCGTTTCTGTTACAATTCATATTGGCTATGTACTAAAGTCATTGTATTATAAATCATTAATTAATTAAAAAAATAATACTTATATAATTTAATGGCCCTTAAATACACGCTTGAGTTTCTGTCCGTTTCATTTAAGTTAAATTTCCATCAGTTTTCAGAATTTATTTAACAAAATTAAAGCTACTAATGATCATTATTATATTTTCTAGCAATTAATGCCTTTCAGTTTCTTCAACATGCGCGTTTTATTTTGAATAGTCCAACGGTTCTTCAAGAGTGACGGAGTGGTTCTGCTATAAAAAAAAAAGCTTTGGATCGCCATATTCGTTTTCTCCATCTCGCCAGCGAACATTTTGGGTCTGTAATCATGGGTTTTGATCTGGCCGGGAGCTCGAACTGCATCAACAACAGCAACACCATGGCCACTGCTGCATGAGTATTTGCAACCCATGAAGCCATTATTATCATGCAACAAGCTTCAATCAGTAGCTATTGTGTAGCTTTGTTGGAAGAATCCTCTCATTACGTACATATAAGTGAATATATAGGAAAGCCGTTGTTTAAGCAGCCAGAGAATTTGGTGGAGTTGAAATAACGCGGCCTTCCAGTTGTGTTCGTCGTTTATTTGTGTAGTTTTTCCGATTGAGTTTTTAGCTATTTGTTTTATCAGATCCTTCCAAGTATAGAAGAGATAAGAGGAGTTGCTGCCCACATTTCATTAAAAAAGAATTAATTGAAAAAAAAAGAAGAAATTAACATATAGATTGTTTGAGATCAATTTTCTGTTTTGTTTTTATGAGTTATGGTTGGTTTATACTTTTTAGTTGTTTTTTGTTTTGGTTTATGATCGATAACAAATCAAAGTTGTTTTTATTTTTTGTTTTCATAACAAATCTTGTTATTTCTTTAAATATTTAGAACAAACTTTTGGTATTTATTAGGATTTTTTATATATTTTTTAAATGAAATTATCTCCTATGGTCCCGCAGTGATAATTACCATCACTCCCTATTGTTGTCCGCCATCAATATTAAATATAATATTCAATAAAATTTATTGAATATCAAACATATTTTTATTTCGTATTAAATTGTAAAAATATAAAAAATAGAAAGTATTTTATGTAAAATAATTTAGGGCCTATTTAGGGTAACTATTATTTTTATTTTAAATATGTTTTTTAACTTATTTATTAAACTTTTTTTTTTATCTTAAGTAACAAATCAAATTATTAGATTATATAATTCCTTCTCAAACCAATAGGTATTGTTGCATCTTAATGAAAAACAATACAACCATGCTTCCATGAATTTTCTTCAATCACGATATGCTAAAGAATATTAGCTAGCAAACACAAACGAGACACACTCAACACACATCCCCTGTGGTCCGCATAGCAATGCTATTCATTGTACGTGATCAGAGCATGTTCCCTGTGGCTTATTACATCTTCATCTTACATTATCAACCAACTCATTATCTTTTACATGTATATACAGCTCATGTGTAATTTACAGAGATAGAGAGGTATGCAACCTACAAAGTAACTTTACCTTCACCTTTTACCTTTATCCACTTCTTTGCTATATTTACTTCTATACAAAACTTTTATACAAGAGAGAGGTTTTCATGGTAATTAGAGCTGGTTTAAGCCTTACAGCTTCCACTATTCCTTTATACATTTTCTGAAGGTAATCAGCATGACCTTAGATAGCTCTGTAAGTGGATGTTCTGATGCAACTCGGCCTCTTCTTAACGGAGCTTCGATCCCCCCCTCAGCTTAAGTTATTAAAGTTTACCCTTAAGAATATTATCACGGCTCAGCTCACAGCTGAGAATCACCTCACCTGGTGCTCGCAAGTGCTAAAGGTGTTTCGAGCTAATGGATTCAAATGATATCTTGAATTCTTGATGGAATTGTTTGCCGACCTCCTCGCCAAGTAACAACCACAACAAAATTGATATCAATCCATAGTACTCTAACTAGATGTTGATCTATCATAATCTTGCAATTGCCTTGTTCTCCACTGTCTCTACTTCCTTGTTGTCGTATGTCCTGAATCTTGACTAATGTGTTAAAATTTGACAAACGATAAATAAGATACTTCAGACTACAAACTGCTCTCCACTGTCTCTACTTCCTTGTTGTCGTATGTCCTGAATCTTGACTCATGTGTTAAAATTTGACAAATGATAAATAAGATACTTCAGACTAAAAAATGCTCTCGTATCATTCGACTGAAGAATGAACTACATCACATTTCTGTGAACAACAAAACAATGTAGCGGTATTTGTCAGACACTAAGCTCAAAGTAGACACCATCAATGTCGTCAGATATATATTAGACCCTAAAGTTATCATTCTATACACACTCAATGGGCTACCCCCATCATACCAGGCCTTCAAAACGGCGATTCGAACGAACCTCCAACCCCTTCATTTTGATGACTTTTACTCATTATTAACCTCATTTAATCTATATTTTCAAAGTTGAAATTGATATCAAGTTTACTACTTTTCAAAAATCATATATTGTATCATAATGATTTGTTATTAATATTAAATTTTTAGGTTGGGCGGATTTGCATTGTTTTTTTAAAAATTTATATACGTGTAAGTTCTAATTTTCGGTATCATGTGGTGATTTTTGTATTTTAAAGTTATTTACAACCTTATATTTTCATCAGGTTGCATAAATTATTTTCTTTGCACTTTTACTTTGAACAACTTTTCTATTCCAAAAAATGCTTAACAATTATTTCTGCATGTAGTGGTGAAGGCTTACCCTAAACATACATCTTTAACAAGTATCATGCGGTATTGCTGTTGGATTGTTGGACAATTCCATCTGTTATATTCTTAATTGGATGCTCTTAAAGACCCAATACAAAATCAAGAAATTTGGTCTATACTAATCATTAACACTCTAATACTTGTATCATAGTCTATTTAATTGTAGTTTTTTTATTATTATTATCATATTCTCGAATAGCAATCTTATACTTTTCTCTTCATCTATGTTCACATTTACTTACATGATGAATTCAAAATGTTAATATCTCTAATAGTTAACTATCATTTGATTGATAATATTAATTGGTGATTATCAAATTGACACCCATGTTATTATTTGATTTTCGATCTATAAATATTAAAATTCTTTTTGTAAATATTTCTTTTCTTACTCTAACTCTTCGCTTCAATTGAAGTTTCACTTATTAAAATTATTGTCACTTAAGTAAGCCTTGCAAGTGTGGCTCAATCATGTGTTGTCTTTCCCTTATCCACAATATTAATCTTATTTAACCTATAGTTTCAAAGTTGAAATTGATATCAAGTGCACTACTTGCATAAACCATGTATTATATTGTAATCACAGGCATTAGAAATGTTGTATTAACCGACAGTAATGAATAAATATGAGATGAACCTGACAACCTATGCATGTGAATATCAATAAGGTCAAAAATCTTCATGTTCATGTCATGTAAATGAAAGCCAATACATTTTTTTTTGCTGTTAAACTTATTATTGCTAGATATATTGATCTATGTGAAATTTAATCATTTTCTTTAGGAAATTTGTCATTTCTTTGTTTGAGCACTCATAATCAAATTATATATTTAGTTGGATGGTTTACGCTAAAGTATATTCATAATTTTGGAATCTAGGATCTCTATTGGCTTTTAAAATTTGTTTTTATGGACAAGTAGCAAGACCTATATATATATATATATATATATATATATATATATATATATATATATATATATATAATATATATATATATATATATATATATATATATACTCTAGCATTAATATTGTAAATCACGTCAATTTTTGTGGATGATAATGAGGTATTTAAATAATTACATTAATCCTTTGTAGGTAGGAAGTAATAATTTCCTTCGTATATCTTTCATATATTCTTTCTTTGTTTATAGATATATGACATATGTAGTTAATAACTAGAAATTATTCCATATATATAATATTAATAGTGCTAGAGGCTTTAAGATATTTAAACCCTTGTATTTTATATAGTGACATTGATTATTTTTTATCATATAATTGATGTTTATAATTTATACATAATGATATGAAATTTTTTATGTTGTTGTTTAATTTTCTAAGAAGTCTATCACCCCTAAATTGATGAAAGTATATAGTTTACTTCCTTTTTTCATTCTGTTTTTTAGAAGGTATCATTCAATTTTTTATAATTTCTTCTTAAATTAGCATCCTCAATTATAACTATTTTGAAATAATGCTTTGCATATTTATAAAAGAAATATAAAACTACAATATATATTTTATATGCTTACTTCTCTAGATGTAATTAGAAACTAGGGTTGACATCTCAAGAGAATATATCCCAACTTGACTATTGATATACATTATATTAAAATGTTTAACAATTATGTGGTATTTCCTTTCTAAAAGTTTTATTGTGACTAATATTAAAGTCTTTAAATAATTTTTGAGATGGATGTAATATGCATTAATATTTATATATTATACTCATGTAAAAGCACATCCAAAATCACTAAACTCAATCATTATTGTTTTTTTAGAATATTATAATATAAAGTTTTTACCATATTATCAATTTTGTTTTAATAATATAATTTTTATTGTTATTTTATTAAAATCTTAATTTAGTTAAAGTAGGAATATAAATGTTGTTACAGTTACTTGTAATGATAAATTTTATTTATTACATCTCTTTATAAAAATGAATTAATTAAATAATATTTATAATTTAATAATATTACTTAATTATTTAAATTTTATTAACGTGCATTTAATGCACGTGCAATTATACTAGTAAACTACAAATATGCAATGAACACTGCATACTGCGATCAATCATTCTGAAAACATCACTGATAAAGCATATGCTACAAAAAAAAAGTCTTTGGTAAGCCTTGAATAAATAAAAAACGTATCAAAGAAATTTTACTTTGAGTTGTATTGTGATTATGCTTTCTTGCAACAAAAAATAAACACAAATACTTGTAGATCAAGAGAAAGAAACCATATTTTTTATGTGTGAAGAAACTTATTTTAATATAATTTTTTAACTGTTTTTAATGATATAACATCCAATAAGGATCATTTTATTAATCTTAACTATCAAAAATAGCATTTTAAATTATTCAAAATGATCGATTAAAGCAAATAAAGTGCCTAATTGAATAAAATAAAAAAACTGCCTAATTGACAATTCAAATAACGAAGTAAAATTTTATTAATTATAATAAAATAACTAATATTAGCTTAACATCTTCCAGTCAAAATAAATTGATTAAATTCCCATATCCATTTAAATTTGATCAATTATTGAGTTTCAAATTTCAAATAAAAGTACCATCTCAAATGATAGCGCATCAAATGCATTAAAAAAAAAAAAGAATTCTAACATATATAATATGAGCAATATATGCTCATCATATTCATATTTTAACACTATTAGCTCGAATGATCGATATGCTTGTCACTCTTAAATCCACATTTAATGAAAGCACTAATCACATAAAATCATACATACACAATCAAATTAGTGTTGGTGCCCCAACCACATTAGACCATGCATGACTAGCTCAAAGGAACACTATGATGGAATCATTCACCATAAAATGACAATCAATAAAATACACGTTACAAAAAAATATTGGCAAACATCAAATCAATACTATAGACCAAACTTGGCCTGTCTCTTTTTAGTGGTACACAAAAGCTAGCTTTAAAAAATATATATATTCAAGCATATATGCTCATGAAACTGAACTGAATTTACTTGAAAATCATTAAGCAAGGATGTGATGATACTTTCCATAAGAAAAAAAATTCAATAAGTCATGCAATCATATCAAGAATATTTCCATAAATATATGTAAGTATGTGCGCACACATTTTGTTTGTGTAGGGATGTTGGTTGAAAGTGACTTCAGCTACTTACTATTATGAAAAATGTCACTTCAACCTTTTGAAGTGACTAATTTTAACCTTTCTTTCCTTGCATGGAAAACTAATACTATTAACTTTGATTGCTCACCTTGATCTATTTATTGGCGCTTTTATTATAAATTTAGGCTTCGTTTGGGACGACTTTTTTATTGCTTCTTAATACAGCTTTCTAGTTTAAAAATTAAAATTTTTACGCTAAAAAGCTGTTTTAAGAAGCAGTATGAAAGTCATCCCAAACGAAGCCTTAGAGGTTTTGGATAGTTGGAACCGAGTATGTTGTGATGTGATGTGTGTGAGAGATTGTCTTAATTAGCCTAAATGTCCAAAAAAAGAACTTTGATTTGAATTAATGTACATAAATTAATTTTGAATTAAATAGAATGAATGATAATTTAATGAAATATTAAGCATCATTTTCTTATCTAATTTAAAAAGCACAATGACTAAAATTATTTTTGAAAAAGCCCATTCTTTCATTTGAATTAGAAGATGAAATAATTTCTAATATAATGATTAATTGTTTATAACTTTATATACAAATAAAACAACTGAAAAATAAATTGTCTTTTTCAAAACATGTTTTCTGTCTAAAAAACTAACTGAGGCATCTTAATATATTAATGGAATCTCATGTGTTAGCCTGCTTTTAAACTTTGGTTTATCATTACTTTGTGTTGTTCTACACAATACTTGTGATAAAAATGCCCAAAAGAGAGTTTGGAAGCTGTTTTTATGAAACCAAAAGGGAGGAAATGAATAGGAAAATGTAGAACAAAAAAGTCTAAGCATAATAATATAGTCCAGAAATGAAGATGTTAATAAGATTTGCCTTATAAGTTAACAAAGAAGAGTCAAACTAATCTATAAAAATTCAAGATCAAGCAATTTTTTCACTGTTTCTTCATCTGATGCTTCCAAAGGTCTTTCTTAACTATGGAAAATAAAAAAAAAAAAAAAAAAAAAAAAAAAGCTTGTGTTAAATGATTTGAAATCAAATTTGTTCCTTAGCCCTTAAGCTAGGTTAAGCAATAAGACTTTCAAGTAAAAAAAAAAAACAATTTAAGGTGAGGAAAACAAGTAAATGTGCAGGAATTCCAATTATATTATCATAAGATGAAGACAACAGGCTTTCGAACACAATAATAGTACATTACATAATATTATCCAGTTGTCTATAAGGTTAGAATATGATCACATGTTGTGTTATATCTATATTTCGCTTCACAAATCATTTCTTATTTAAGTAATCTGCAAAAAAAAGTTATCTTTAAATGATGCCACAGCTCATCAAATAGCACAGAGAAGAAAGAAAATTAAGAAGAAATTAGCGCATCTTAGCTCATCATATAGGGTCCACTATAAAGCAAATAAGAATACAACTCAGCTATGCTAGCTTTTCCATCTCACAGAGTTGTAGTAACTGAATTTTTACTAATAATAATATCATTAAGATTTATATACACCAAATAAAAACAATCTATAATTAAAGCTTTGAAAGTTTTATAAGTTCTTTCACATATATATATATATATATCCAAATAAAAATTTTGATAACTATATAAACAAATAAATATGTTGAAGGAATGACACCAAATTATCTCAACAACAACAACATCAAGCCTTTGTTCCATTATGTGGGGTCAGCTACATGAATCATTTTTCGTCATTTTGTCATGCTAAAAGTCAAATTCTCATTTAAATCTAATAAAGAAATATCATTTCTAATAGTCTTTTTAGGTCTACCTCTACTTTTTTAAGGTAAGTCAAATCTAATGCCTCAACTTTCCTAATCAGATCAACGAAAGACCTCCGTTTAATATATGTAACCAAACCATCTAAGGCAACTCTCTCTAATCATATTTTCCACTGGAGCTGCTCCTTCACGTATAAGCCCAACCAAATTATCTCAAAAAGCCTAAATCTAAATCAATACTTGTCCAAAAGAGAAACAAAAAGCTCAAGAACTGTGTTAGGAAAAATAAGCACTTTCAAACAGCAACATAATAGCGTTCTATAAGTTACCTGCCTTAGGCTTATCAGATCCAATGAACTTGACAGCAAAACATAGACAAAAATTGTGGTCCCTTAACATTGAGATCATTTATATATGTACTTATTTATAAAAGCTAAATGAAAAAAAGAAGAAACAGAAAATTCTAATAGGCCAATGAATTTAACAGATCAAAAGATGGTAGAGGTAGGTTCTTGTCAGTAGATATGTAGAAAGGTGGGAGAGCAAATTAAATTAAAGAGAAATTAACCAGATCAAAGTAAGTAACATTTATGCTTGCATGTCATCTCCATCCACGTTTTTATTACCTTTTATGTCTTCATACAGTACATATAAAGGAAATCTACAATTAAATTTACATCATATGAAAGCCAGCTTTCCAAAAATATAATGCACAGGCAACTCACCCTTCCAGAGATTTGAATTCTTGTCATTTTCTAAAGAATTTCTAATGAAATGAAGAAAAATATTTGAAACAATAACATCCATAGCAGTATATGTAATTCAATTCCAGAAATTTAAGATAATTCAGAAGCTACCCAACGTAAAGAGAACAAATAATAAGGGGAAAATTAAAATATAAACCAGATCTATCATCCTTACCCTCTGAAAAGATGGAAAAATATGTAAAAGAAAGTGGCAGATCTAATCCCGACTGTAGTTATGGCTGAACTTCTATAGAATTTGGTCTCTCTCCCTGTAATTTCCCACAGCTTTATTGAACTGCAACCCTAACCCTAATCTTCCATTCCAGAAGGAAAGACGCAGTTCAAGAAAGCTGTGGAAGACTACAAGGAAGGCCATCTCTTCTTCTGTCATGAACAGAAGAGAAAGAGTAAGAGAAAGCGAAAGAATGAGATGAAAACCTAAAGCTATGAAGAGAGTTGAAGATATAAGTGATATTTATAGAGAAGAAGGAAAGGAGGAGAAGGTCTCGTGGGGTTGGGTGAACACTGGACCCAATCCCGAGAAGAATAAAAACCTAGAACCGAACCCTTCTTCTTCTGCTACCATTTATTTTACATTATTTCTTTGTTTTTTTTATTAATTTAAATAGGCCTTTGATTTTATTTATTTCCATGACTGCTTTTTTAAAAAGCTGTGACAGACTTTTGCCGTTCATTTCTCACAATGGTAATAATAATATTGTTATCTAATGTTATCAAGATAGTGCTTTATCTTTATATATATATAATACTTTGATTCAAGATTAATTTTTATACTGTGAATTTACAATATTTTATTATTAGAATTATTATATTTAGAGCATTATTAATTATTAGTATGAATCTAAGTTATTCATAATTATAATAAAATATGCTCATTTATTAATTTTTCTTTTAATATATTCTCTTGCTTGTGTGTAAAAAAATTTAATTTAAATAAAAGTGATTTTTAATATAATATTATATGAATTAATGGGTGGAGATTATGATCATTTTATTTATTAATTTTAAACATTAAATGTAATTTATAAACTTAATTGGCTTCTTTTAAATGATTTAGGCAATTGTAATTTCAAATTATTATCATATTAAATATTTAACAAAAGGTAAGAAAATTTATAACAATTAATTACTACAATATATAATAGAATATTATTTTGTAATATTTATTGCACAAATATATTGATTTTAATTGATCAAAAAGTATCGCTCCATTTAATATTTGTCATGAATAATGAGTCGTTGTGGTTTCTGTGTGGACCCCATCGGCTTCCCATGTGAATTAATACACAGTTTTGGTGGAAGATCGAACGGACATGGAAGCAAAATTTACACACAGCACGAATCTTGAAAAAATCTTCGCGGACTGAGAGTATTTGGAAGTTCGTGCGTCCGGCCTTTGTGGGTGGCTTTGGAAACAGAAGAGAGAGGGGGGTGAGGTCGGGAAGCCGGATCGGACGGCGACGGTGGGGTGGGAGGGGAACAGCCCAGCTGGCCCACAACGGCCTCTTATTCCGTCTTTCCCGTAGATTAATCAATTAATTAATCTGTTGCGAAAATGCGATGTCCGGTCACCGCCCATGTTACGATGTTATTTTCACCGCTGCCGTCCAGTCCGTCTCGTCCCGCACACACATGCGAGCATGTGAGGGGTGGGTCCGCCGGACGGTTGGGTCCACGAGGTGGGCGAGAACCGTTCCCGTTTTGGTTATTTTGCCTTTAGACCCTTCAAAAGTTTACTTTCTTTGAAATCTTCATTAGAGGAAAGCGAATAAAACGAAATATAAATAATTTAAATGTTATTATGAATTATTAATAATTAATTTGATCTACATAATTAACTTTAGCTGACTAAGTATTTGTTTGAAATGACAATATTTTATTATAAATATGATTAAAAGTTAAATTGTTATGGGAAAAATAAATTTTTTTTAAAACTGTCCTAAAAAAAATTTTCTCTAAAGCGACTAGAAATCAATAATAAATTAGAATTTCAACTTTAATTAAATTTTATTTAATTTGAAATTGAAAACCACCTTTAGCTTCATTTCAAATTTGGAATTCATTTCATGTCACTTGAATTTTCTATGATTGATTAGAATAAAATTCGAGAATATTTAAAGTATGACTCAAAATAAATATTTATTTAAAATATGAAATATATAAATATAATATAATATTTGTATTTCTATTTACCTAATTAAAAATTAATTTCGAGTTAATAAATAATTATAATGACTTTTAGAATTTATAAATATATTTTGAAATCATTAAAATAAATAACTAATTTATATTATATTTTTCTAAAATAAATTCATGAATATTTAAGTTTATTATGATAAAAATTTTAATGAAAATATCATGACGTATTTTTTTATCATACCCACACCAATGATCACAATTCAAAAAATATGTAACATTTTTTTAAACTGGCCTATGATGAAATTTGATGTTAAATTTGCCATTAATGAAGAAATTTTTGATCGAGCCTATCCCAATTCTATTGCAAATCCATCATTATTACTTAGATTGCAAATCCTAAATGAATAAGCGATTGAGTCGAAATTTTGTTAGAAGTCTATCATACTATTGTCCTTCATTTAAATGTTGTTATATGTGGTATTCAGATTTTGTTTGTGATCGCATTCTAAATTAGGTTTTTAATACAAATATTTCATTAACTATAAATTTTGTACTATTGATACTTTACCGGATCATTATCACCAAAAATGATCATGATCGTGCATGAATCTCGAGGCATATTCAAATTGGAAACTTTCAAAATTAGATTCGGAGTCATCTGAATTTCAATTTAAGCCAACTTATATTCAAACTGAATGTCTCAAAGCGACGAACCTAACAACAACAAAATCGATCCAACCCAAGTCCAAATGAGTCCAAATCGGGGGCCTGAACCACATTTGGAAGGTTCAAAGCATTATTTGGATTACAAAATGATATCCAAATATGGCATGATTATAGTCAAATCGAGCGGCTTGGTGAGATGAATCCAACAAGCCCAAGATTGTTGAATTCTAACGTCGTTAAGGCATTAAGTAGTTGAAAAAGTCTCTATGTGAAGCACTCTGAATCTGTCGCTTATCATTTCTATATTTACAAGGTGTGCCACTCATGAAAATTTATATATAGACCCCCATTCTCTACATGAAGGGAACCTTTGGCTAGAGAATGGAGAGAGTTGTGAGACTTAAAGAGCTCTAGCACTACCGGCGGTGAACCCCCATTGACTGCTATCGAACCATCGCTCGACCATCGTTCACCTCCAAACTTCAGCCAAACTTCATGGACCATCGCCCTGCCACCGACCGTCGTCAAACCACCGATCGGCCACCGACCGTCGTCAGACCACCGCCGGGCCGCCGACCACTGCTAGACTTCCACATGCCACTGACCGCCGCCAAACTTCAGTCAAATCGTAGTCGGACCACCTCCGAACCGCCGACAAATGCTCGGACTTCCACCTGGCCGTTGACCTACGTCGGACTTTAGCCCGATCGTCTTCAGACAACAGCCAGGCCACCGACCACCATTGAACTTTAGCTCGACCATCATCAGACCACCGCCAGACTTCCATCCAGTCGCCGACTACTGCTAGACTTCAACCCAACCTTCGTCAAACTGCCGCCCAGTCGTCGACAACCCCAGGACTTCTACACGGCCGCCGACTACTGCCAGACTTCAAACCGGCCACCAATGACAGCCAAACTTCAACCCGACCATCGTCAGACTATCGCCTTACCGCCAACCACCATTGGACTTCCACCTATCCGCCGACCGCCATCGGACTTCAGTCCAACCTTCTTCTGAACACTGCCCAACCGTCGACTGCCACCGGACTTCCACCTAACCGCCACAGGCCTTTAGCCGAACCTTCGTCGGATCATCGTCGGACCGCCGACTGCCTCCGAACTTCCACCCGACAACCGACCGTAGCCAGACCTTTGTCTACCTCTCCAAACTACTGTAATTTAAATGTCTCTAAGTCAAGGAATAGATCAACCTTTATAAATCACTCAAATTTAATATAATGTTGATGGAACCATAACAATAAATCATCATTTTCTCATGACAATATCTATTGAATAAGTGCATTGCCATCAATCAAAAAAGCCACACATAACACAAAGGAGCATTGACCGTCTAAAGAGTTACAGGAATTTTCAAAGAGCAATGTGGATGCCAATGCGATTACACGTAATACGGAAAAGCAATTTCTGGTTCATAAAAATTGGCATTGAGGATTCTTTATAGAGCATTTTCAATCATGGAGGAAAAATATGAACACTACTTAGAAATTTTTATAAAGCTATTTTTGTTCCTATCTAAAATTTTATTAGAATTATTTGTAATGGATGGTAAGATCACATCATTTAGGGATTGTATTTATGTCTTGGGTAGCCTAACGGTCCATTGACGGGTAACTGATGGGAAATGGCATTTCCTAGTTTTCTGCCATTAATAATGATCAAGATTTATAATTAGTTACCATTTACACAAGTCATTAATCTAAACTTATCATTAATATATTTTTTTAGGTGATATTTAGTCACAGACACATCACATATGTAAGACTCAAATTCAATACCTCTTGATTGATAGCCAAAGCTTTCAACCGTTGGGACGGCTTTTTTCTTGCTTCTTAAAACAGCTTTCTAGTACTAAAACTAAAATTTTTGTACAAGAAAGCTGCTTTAAGTAGCAGTAAAAAAACCGTTCCAAACGAAGCCTAAGATGAGCTATATGATCATTCATATATAACGACTTAGTGGTAGTTACTTGAAAATGGGAGTAAATTTAAAAGATTTATAACCACTTGAAATGACTAAGGTTTCGTTTGGGAGAGCTTTTTTACTGTTTTCTAAAGCTATTTTCTAGTATAAAAATTTTTAATTCAAAAAAAAAAATTTTTGTACTAAAAATTTACTTTAGAAAGTGATAAGAAAGATGCCCCAGATGAAGCCTAAATGAAATAAAATAATGATATCTTAATTGTTTTATGAAATAATTTCTCTCAAAATTTTGCTTAATGTTTGGAATAACTTTCTTATTTCTACTTTACTAGGCTATTGTTTTTATATTATTCTAAGAAATTTTCATGCTAAGAAGCTATTTTTTACAATAATTTTTAAAATTTTTATTTTCCTCACAACAACTTTACAAACATGTTTACAAAAGTTATGGCCATCCCAAGCAAAATTCAAATTTCTCAGCCCTCTCTTGCGTGTGTTAGTTGAGCCTGACATTACCAAAAAAATATTCCAACAAAGGCTAGTTAGGTCCTGAAAATTTAAGGTACATTCATATGGTTGAGATGGAAGAGTTCCTATCATTTTGTGTTTCCTGTAAATGCATTGGTCATATTAGGGGTGAATGTCGCACCCAGTCTTCTGTCCCGTTTTAAAATATGGTGGTTCTTCTGATTTTTTTTTGGAACCTGAGGATTGTGATGCTTTGAGACATTCGAATGTTTTGGTTTCTGATGTGCCAATTGAGAGTGATGTTGCTTATGTTGATCAGGGTGTTTAGCCCCTTGATGTTTTTCTTGATAAGGTGGTTAAGCCTAGTTTAAATAATACCATTGTTGACACGGTTGCTTGTATTAGGCCTAATGGGAATGAGCCATTTGTTAATAATCTAATTGCACTTATCTCTTCTGATGATTTGAAAATTCAATTAGCTTCCAAATTCATACAAACTTGTGAGAATCAATCTGATTGGTTAGATGGGCATTTCTCCTCGCCTTGCGGGGATGTTGAGGATGATTTGGATGGTCTGGATGATGACTTTCATAAGCTATATAGTTTAAATGTGAGTCTAATTGTTCGAAAAGCTTTTTCTCATTGTGGTGGGAAACATTGGAGGCGGAAATCAGGAAAAAAGTAATTTGGTGGTTTCTTTTTGCTTTCTTCTTGTGCTGAGTGTGGGTGTCTTGGATGGCTTTTCTTATGCTGCCTGTGGTATGTCGGTTGAAGGCATTTGATATAACGACCCAAGATCCGTGTAGCGAAAAGATTCATCTAATCGATCATTCATTTTTTTTTTCTTTCTTTTTCTATCGGTTTCCTCATCTATCCATCCATACATATATCCAGAGCCAGAGATAATTTCATTACAGAAAAGAAACAACAGCGGATACTATAATTCACATATAGTACAATCAGAGAACAGACAAAAAAGTCCAAAAGAAATATCTACACTAGCCACACAGGCTACAAAAGAAAGCCTACCAAAGGCTACAAAACAAAAAGCTGCACTCGACAGAAAGATCTTCAAGCTGGAGGCCCTGCACCTGAAATATTAACCACATATAATGAGCTTACAAAGCCCAGCAGGTCACCAAAGCCTACAACTGAAATCAAAGCACGACATTGAAAACGATATGCAGGTCAATCAAATCAAATCAATAGGCTATGATCAATGAATCTATGCAGGTACGGAACTCAAATTAAATCAGAGCGAATCCATCAATAGTCGATAATAAATACAGCGGTAAAAACATCGATAATTCAATTTCCCAACAATCAAATCAGTAAGTGCTTTCAGTCAATGTCTATCCATCGTAGCAGTGTCTATCAATCAATACTATCAATTCAATAAATCGTGTCAATCAATACTATCAGTTCAATCAATCGGGTCGTCTAGTCAATTCGTTGTATCTATATCATTCTTACAAATCAGTCAATCCAATTATGTAATACGATTACTACCGCAACGAGGACGGTTCGATAATGACGACATACAATGCTACAATAGGAAAATCATCCCAATCGATAAAGCACTTTCCAGTCAATTAGATCAATCGGCTCCAATCCCAATAAACAATCTAATCAGTATCAGTACGGCGAAAGATCAATTGAAATCAAATCAAATCAATGAAATCATCAGGTCAATAGAAATCAAAGAAATATATTCTACGATAAATCAAATCCGTATAAATCAAATCCGTACGGCAATAATCCATTCAATCAATCAATCGATAATCGGCACGACGAATCAATGTAGCAGTATATCAATAACCTATCAGGATCTGTCGTATCAATAATATTCATATGTCAATATCATATCTATATCAATGTCAATATCGGTATCTATCATCGATATAATCTATTCATGTCGTTGTCAATATCTATCAATACATAGAATCCATATCAATATCGGTGCCAGTGAATCAATACAATCTATATCAATATCAGTGTCAATCTCTATGAATCAATACGCAGGATCCATATCAATATCGGTGCCGGTATCAATACGATAAATCCAATCGGAAAAACAATACGATAAATCAATAAATCCGTCAAATCAATCAATCAATCAAATCCAGTCTATACTATCAAATCGATCAAATCAATCGGAAGGACAATACGATAAATCTACAGTAGCAGGTCGAATCAGTGCAAAATCAATAATATCAATGAATCTATAAATCAATATCGTCCATATCCATATCATGTCGATAATCAATAATCAATAGTAGCCAAGCTCAGTGATCAATCAATGAAATCAATCGATGAAATCAATGAACCCGGACGATAAGCAATCAATTCGAATCAATAAATCAATGCATATCAAGAAATCCATATGATGCACATGCAATTCCATACAATGGTCTTACTCGACAAGCAAAAACACTAGTCATGATCAATAGTGCTGTTGTAGAATCTATATTGCTATTGTAGATATCCGCACGTTGGTTTCGATCAAGAAGAGTTGTCACTCTTTTGCCCGTCGGCCGCCCGTCGGCCGCCCGTCGGCATATAAAACTCCTTATAACTCCCAATCGTTATATCGATGATCTATGGTCTATGATTTAAAGGAAAGCCCGTCGGCCCACCATCCTGTACAGGTCAACATCTATCTCCAACCAACGTTCAACTAGGTTCCCACTTGCCTTTCAGTATCAATCAGTTCAATGCAATAATCGATGCAATAATCAATAAGAAAGAAAACGAAAACGATCATATCAATAGTTATACACATATCAATTCAATCTATCAATTTCAACCAAATCAGAAATCGTACGAAAATCGGGCAGAGTAACGGCAGTCGGTCAAATTTACACAAAAATCTCCAAAAATTACAATTCACCAAATTAATACAGAACGTGCACAACAACATTATAAGACTATTCTTCTACTGCTCAAACCAATTCGGACATCATAATAAATTGCAGTCAAAATAAAACTCCGCAGAACCAAAACGAACCGGACGAAATCTGCCAGAAACTAATCAAATCGTGCAGAATAATCACGTCTACAACATACCAAAAGTTACGCGATGAAATCTTTGCCAGTACCAAACCGGGTACGAAAATCACTTACAAAAATGCAAATCTGAGCACCATTTCGCAAAATCTCAAAATCTTTGAAAACAGAAGTAGGGTTCGGAATCCTTACAGCGAGACAAACAAAATATCCAACAGCAACGAACGACGAAAATCGCTCCGCAGACCCCGAAATCGGACTTCTTCCTTTGCTTTTCCGCTCTTTCTCTCTCCTCAAAATATATGAGGTTATAAAATGTTTTCTCTCTCCTCAAAATGAGCTCATTTTCTTATATCATTAGTGGGATCGGCCCGGCCGATCGCCACATCGTCCCGGGACGATCAGGCCAAAATGGATCGTCCTGGACGACTCCCAGAACTATTCTCAGGACGATATTTTCTACAGTGCAGATCGGCCTGGACGATCTCACTATCGTCCCGGACGATTCAGTCCAGAAATCACTCCAGAGAACATTCCAGAAATCAACTGTTTTCAATACACTGATCGGCCTGGACGATCTCACCATCGTCCCGGCCGATCCTGGGGAAAAATCACTTTCCCAGCAGCTACAGCAAAGGAACGAGGTCTCACATTTGACCTGGTTGGTTGAGTGCCTGTGCTTATTTTTGTTTGGTGGTTTGGGCTGGGTCACTGTGTTATCTTTCCCCTTTGTGGTTTCTTCGGTGGTTCATGGGTTGTGATGTTTATGTTGATTCTATGGTTGTGGCCCTTTTTATGCTTTGCATGTTTCTGTCCTATGTTTTTTGCAAGTGCCTTTTTCTGGTTGTTGTGGCTATTATTTTAGTATTATGATGGATGCAGGTTGTTGCCCCTTTGATTAGCTCATTCCTTTTGGCTGGTTCTGATCCATTTATTTTTATTCCTTGCTTAATTGTAATAGATAGAGCAAGTAGGTCTTATATTTTATTTCAAATGTTGTATTTTAGCTGAGCTTATGGTTCTTTAAAGATCTGTAATTATACTTTTTATTTAACTCGTAGGCCCCTCCGAGGATTTTATCAAAAAAAAAAAAAAAAAACTCATGCAACAATTAAAAAATAAACTCGAGCAACAATTAATGTCAAAACCGAACCTATCAATTAGGATAGGCCAACCACCTCTTCAAAACATATTTTGAAGTCATGTGAAGCAGTAAAATATCCCAAATATTAATATTTTGTTAAAAACTAATTATCTAGACATTTTTTTAACACTGCCTTTTATTCTTTAAAAAAATAAATAAATAATTACTCTAAAAAAATAATGAAAAAATTATCCCAAATAAAATTGTTGCGTCCTGGAAAATTCGCGGCGGTAGAGAGTGATAAAGTTTAACGTCTTAGTGTTGTACGAAGATCCAGCACACAAGTAGAAAAAGGAGAGGGTGTAGTATTTATAAGACACACCGGAATTTTTACGAGGAAACCCCTGAAAAGGGGGAAAAACCACAGGGCCTAGCCCAGTTTGAATGAATCCACTAGTGCTTGCAGTCCATTACAAATGAGGCCCTTCCTTAAGAGGAAGGTCATGGCTTGATGTGGCAAATATGCATCATACATAGTATATTACACGGTGGGAGTTGGAAGAATCAATGTTGATAAGTTTGTTTGGGGCGGCAAAACCATAGTCGGCAACGATGTAGGTCGGAAGAACCATGGTCAGCAGGTGACGAAGGTCGGAAGGACCGTAGTTGGATGACGGTGGTTGGGAGGACTATAGTTGGCGAACTGGCGGAAGTCCTGCGGTGTTCTGCGGATTGGCAGTTGTTCATCAATGCCCATAGAGAACTTTGGATGCGGTCAGGAAGAATTCCAGTGATGATCGACGGACGAGCAGAAGTCCGACGATAGTCGGCGAACTGCTAGAAGTCCGACAACGGTTGGCGAATTGGTGGAAGTCCGATGGCGGTCGATGGACTGACAGAAGTCCATTAGCAATCGACGAACTAGTAGAAGTCTGGCGGCAGTCGATGGACTGGCAGAAGTCTGTCAGTTGTTTGGATGAACTCCGACGGTGGTCGGGAGGAACTCCGGCGGTGGTCAGGAAAAAACTCCAGCGGTGGTTGGGAAGAACTCCGGCGGTGGTCGGTGGCAAGAGAGCTCCCAAATTCCTCCCTTCCTTCTCTTCTTCTTCCTCTTCCCCTCCTCTATGTGAAGAATGAGGGCCTATTTATAGTTTTTTTAGAGTGGCATGACTTGTAAATATGTGGAGGATCAAGGTCAAAATGGGAGTGTTTGAATGGACGGCCGATATTGATCCCCTTAATCATTGACCATTTATTGGTCAATTGAAAGCCTTAATGATATCAGAATTCAGTGATCTTGGGCTCGTTGGTCCCGAGCCGCACGATTCGACTATAAGCATGTCATGTTTAGAAACTGTTTGGTAATCCAAATTGTGGTTTGAAACCTCCAACAACACTCCGGACTCTTGATTTGGACCCATTTGGGCTCGAATTGAGTCAAATTTGGTGTCAATGGGTTCGTCTTTATGAGACGTTCAGCTTGACTATAAGTTTGTTGAAAACAGAGTTCATATAGTCTTTGATTTAATTTCGGAAGCTTTCAACTTAATTTTGCTTTGAGATTCGTGCCTGATCAACATAATTTTTTACTGATATATCAAAAATCTTATTTAATTATTAAGTTTACAATAAAAGTTACTTTAAAAATTTAACATTTTTTTATTATTGACAAGTTGTTTGAATCCCTCGGGAAATAATGCTTTTCTAGTATGAGATGACTTACCTTTCGTTCTTCTTAAGACAGGCTGCGTACGGACTTACAAATTTATATTTTTTAATGGGAGTAATATATTTCTGTAATAATAAATATTTAATGGTGGGATAAAATTTTCGATATGGGCACGCACCGTATGTTCTCCGCAACCCCATTTGTAGCTCTAGCATCCAGTTTATATTTCTCGACAAAAAAATTTTCTTTAGAAAATTTAAAATAATACGAGGATTTCATTTTAAAAATGATTTTCTCAGTAATTTGTTTTAAATGCTAAAATTGACAAAGAAAACTTCAGAATTTATTTT
The DNA here is from genome assembly GCA_019514585.1 of Dendrobium officinale. NCBI lineage: Eukaryota > Viridiplantae > Streptophyta > Magnoliopsida > Asparagales > Orchidaceae > Dendrobium > Dendrobium officinale. The sequence goes on from CM033693.1 coordinate 39,669,920, forward strand.
TGTTCAAATTAGTATATTTACATTTTAATTTTTAACCCTGCTTGCTTTTGTTTTTTTTTTTTTTTTTTGGCATTTGTAAATACAACAATAAAAAAAAAACTTTTAGGGTCCTTACGTGATAACTTTTTTGTTAATTTATTTTTAGATTGTAAATATAATTTTATTTGATTACTATTTTTCTCTCAGTTTTTCAAAATTTATTGTGGTGGATGGTTGATTTTTACAACTATAATAGCTAAATAATTTTCCTCATATAATATGATTTATTCAAATAAGTCCTCTAACTCTTAAGCATTTAGGATTATATTTTTTAGAATTCAGAAAGTTATCCTATGATTAATATAACTAATAAATCATTAATAGATTTATTATATCATTAGAGGCTAGATACACCCTCTTTCATGTTAAATTTGATGAAAGAACAAACATTAAAGTTTATTTTGGGACGACTTTTTATTGTTTTTTAAAACAATTTTTTAGTACAAAAATTTTTTGAACCATAAATTCTTGTACTAAAAAAACTGTTTTAGAAAGCATTAAGAAACTCATACCAAATAAAGTCTAAATCTTGTAATTTAAGACATGCTCAAATTCTAAGGTAAAATGTCGATCATCAGCATGCTTAGGCTTCGTCTTGGGACGGTTGTTTTTTTTACTGTTTTTTAAAGCAACTTCCTAATATAAAAAAATTTAGTTCAAGAAATTTTTATATTAAAAAGTTATTTTAAAAAACAATAAGAAAGCTGTCCCAAATAAAATCTTAATTTCACAACATATATCAAGGGAGCTCATAAGAGCTCTTAAAATCAAGTTTTTCATTAAAAAAAATGCCATCCCTAAATAATATATATATACTCACCTAAGATTTTAAAGTTAGTTTGAACAATTTTAGTATGGCTTTGCCATCCCCTGAAAAAAAACCTACAATATATCAAAATTTTCTTATGTCAATTCAAGAGATTCTTCACTAAGCATGTGTTGATTTTCTAAATTGCCAAGGGTTTGATTAAGAACCTAATTAAACATTGAAAGCCCGATCAAGAACATAAAATATTCATATTCTTATAATTAAAAATGACCTAGCAACCGTTGAATGCCATGTGATTACTATCAGGTAAAGCTAAAAGAGAAGAATAAGCTAAGTTACTTTTGTGTTAAAAATGATTTTTTTTAATAGTAAATTATACAAAATTTTGTTCTAAGGAAAAAAAAAAATTTTTTCTTTGGAATTTTGATGAGGACATATAAACATAATAACTTTGCTTATTTATAACAAGATTTAAGTTTCGTTTGGGACGGCTTTTTTACTGCTTCTTAAAGCAGGTTTCTAGCATAAAAATTTTAATTTTTAAACAAGAAATCTATTTTAAGAAGCAATAAAAAACGTCCCAAATGAACCTTAGCTTTCATTTGGAATATCTTTCTTATTAATTTATTTTTTTTACATTGCAGCCATAATTTATGTTTGGCCAAAACTTTTTCGCTACTTAAAAAAAGAAATTTATATTTAAAAACTGATTTCTACAACCACTTTAAGAACATTTTTTACTACAAAAAGTTGTCCCAAACAAGTTGGTATGGAATAGTTTTTTTACTGCTTTCTACAACAACTTTTTAACATCAAATTCTTTTAAAAATAGCTAAAAAAATAATAGTCAAAAGCTATCCCGAACAAAACCTATTAAAAATGAGATCATCAATAAACAAAGATGGCAAGAAGAGTGAACCTTCCATGTTCTGAATTTTCTCCTATATTACAACCGAATGTTTGCCATTCACTCATAAAGTCAGCATTCTCCTCTTTTTATATTTAATTACTGCTATCAAAATATAATTATGTGGAGGCCATAAGCTTAGAACATATTAACATAAGCATCATTAACGTACTTCCAACCAATCACATCATTTTTTTACATAAATTAAGATAATTTTAAACGATTAAGCTTGATTAACATGCGTGGCTGGTAGCTTATTAAGGTTAAAAAATAAATAAAATTAATCGAGAACAGTTCGGAGCACATGGAGAAACAAGTTTTTTACAGTAGATTGGTTTGTCAACTGCGTTTTTTAAGAAGAGTCTAATTATATTTCTTAAACTATTCGTCTCTGTCTTGGAGCTTTACTCGATCATGGCGATTACAGTATTTTATTCTAAAAGGTATTATTGTTGCTGCCCCCTCTGCATTGAGCGACTATGGTAATATGATATTTTTTTTGCAAACCTTTTATCATTACGATGAGTTATATTTGGCAATTCAAGTTGTATACTTATATTTAGAGATGTAAAAATCGGGTCACGAGTCAGATTTGAGTCCAACCCGTAGCTGAGCCTGCATTATTCCACCTGACTTGTTTTTGAGAATGAGTCAGTTTTTTGAAACCGAACCCGACCCAATTTGGGTTTGGGCCAACCCGACCTGACCCGTAAGTATGATGTCTGCCCTCCCTTCGCGTGCTTATTCAGCCAAATCCCGTAAGGCTGCGGCAGCAACGAGGCAGCAAGAGACGTGAGGCAACGATCAGAGGAGGCCCATTTTTGTTGGGTCATTCCCGAGTTTTCGGGTCAACCAAACCCAACCCGATTTTTAAAATAGGTTGGCTTGTTGAATCCGAACCTAACCCGTTTCACCAATAAGTTGACCCTAACCCGAAACTTTCGGGTCATATTCAAGCCAATTTTTTTAGTATTGATACTCCTACTTATATTTACCTTTGACTTTTTACTATAAATGAAAACAACCATCAATAATATAGTATTATACTTCATCATAATCTATAACCTACTTTACAAAAATTGATAGAAAAAGCTCTCAAAGAGATAATATAAAATTAATAAATAAATAAATTAAAAAAAACTCTCAAAGAGATGCATTCAATGCCAAAACTTCTCTCCTAAGCAATTTTAGGCTTCGTTTGGGACTGCTTCTTAAGGCGACTTTTTAGTATAATTTTTTTATTTTTTATACTAGAAAGCAGTTTTAACAAACAAGAGGAAAGCCATCCAAACGAAGCCTTAGGCTTCGTTTGGGACGGCTTTTTTACTGCTTTCTAAAACGGAGTTTTAGTACAAAATTTTTTATTTTTGTACTAAAACTCCGTTTTAGAAAGCAATAAAAAAGCTGTCCCAAACGAAGCCTTAATCTTCTCAACTCCTTTCCACAAATGAGTGGTCAAAAAATTCATATTCTTCATGATTTTTATTTTAAGAAAGTCTCAATCAACACAACTTTCTATGAATTATCAACGATAATTTATCATTACAGCCTTCGAATATAGCATCACCGACAACAATCCCCAATTTTATAACAAAAAATATAGCTGTTTCTCCTAAGACTAACATTTCATCAGTCCATGTTGCATAGATAAAAGAACAAATCCCCATTAAATTTAAGCAAACTGACACTTCAAAAAATAATAATAATAATAATCATTTTCATAAGATCATACATGAAATTTCGTAAATAAACCAAAATTTTAGGGAAAAAAAATTGACCTCTCATCGGTTCGAGAAATTATTTTGTGCGAAGATCTGACGCAAAACTTCGTCCGAAGACCAATCAGAATGCACCATATCAGCGGTACCGAGCCGTGAAACCTAGCGGTACCGAGCATTACCAGCCCGCGGTACCAGCACAAGAATGATGTGACACATTCTTGTTGAAATCGATCAGTTCAAGCGTACTTTTTTTTTCACTAGAAAAGAGTGCTCATAATAGTAATTAGAAAAGCTTCTTGGAAAAACAGCCAAATGCAAATATAGTTCATTTCTTTAAGAACTGATCAAAAACAGCCAAAACAAAGACCTGAGAACTTCAGCTCAACTCCAAATAAATCTCGGAGCACTAAACTGCAGCACAATCTTCATGTCGATTCATTGTTGGAATTTGCTTATTAGATCATTCAAAAAAAAATTTTTATTTGTTGCTTCTATTCAACCTATTAATCCCAATGTTTGTTAAATATTGCTGGAAACTACAGCTCTTAATAATAAATAGAGAAGTTCCTCGTAAGAACAGCCAAATGGGAAAACAGTTCTTATTTATAGGCAGAAATTTAAGAAGACCTTCGGCTCAAGTCTAGAGAAATCTCGGAGCACTAAAATGCAGCACAGTTTTCAAGTTGATTCATTGTTGGAATAATGAATAGTTAGTTCAAAAGGGATTTTTTTTTTTCTTTTTTGTTTTCATTGTTTGTTGCTTGTATTCAACTTATTAATCCCAACGTTTAAAACTTCAAGAAACCCTTGAAAATTTATTATGAGCGGAGACCACATGCAGAATATCGTTTCGAGATCAACTAGAACGCGCCACGTCAACAGTACCGAGCCGTAGTACCGAGCGAAATGGTGACGTGGCGCATTCTGGTTGGCCTCCAGATGACATTCGACGTCCGCACAGAATAAATTTTTTTTTTAAAAAAAGGTTATTAATAATATTAGAATTTGACGCAGCTCACCTTGGTCTTTTGGTTATGAGCTTTGACTAGCAAAATAGATGTTTTGTGTTCGAGCTTACATATGTGATGTATGTGTAAATTTGACTTAATTATCCTAAATGTTTCCAAAAAAAAAGATATTAGAATTTGAAAAATTTTTCTAATAAATTATTTTTTCAAAAAAATTAAGTTAAAAAAATTGAAAGTGAAAGGGAAAAATAGCAAAAATCATATGCCAAAAGAAATCTTACAAAATTTCAGATGACATTCTTGGGATGATGTAATTGTCCTAAAAATGTTTTGAGTTTTCCTCATCTATATATGTATTTCTTTGAATTCTTTAAGGCTGTCTTTAGACTAATTATAAGACTTTTTTTGATACAGTTTTCTTATTTTTTTTTTAAATAAGTTTTTTGTGCAAAATTTTTTTTTGAACTTAAAATTTTTGAACTAAAAAATTGCTTTTTAGAAAGCTATGAGAAAGCTGTTCCAAGCAAAACTGAAAACTCATTTTGAGAGTACTAAGTAATAAATTCAATTTTGTCCATAATCAACATCAAGATCATATACTCACAAAATTTATAAGATTGATGAGAGAGAGAGAGAGAGAGAATAGAATTTAGATTTTAAATGGGACAAGCTCAACATTTGGAAGTGGGGGCAGTGTGGCCCTATCTGTCTTAGAACCGAGTAATTTTAGCAAAGTTTCCATGATTCTAGTAAGGAGATGACCTTTGGCAATTTCATGTCTCTAAGCATTTGCGAGTTCATTGCCTTTGGCTAATGAGTGAGTTCTGAGTTAACTTCATCAAATTGATAAGTTTTTATAGCATTTATTGAGACTATTTTTAGCCCTGAAGGAGGAAAAAGCCATGGGGCTTGGCTCATTTTGAATAAATCCACTATGGTCGAAAGGATGGTAGTCGGACAACGGTGATCGGAAAGATCAGAGTCAGTTGACGACAGTGAACAAAATGACTGTAGTAAGCAGGTGACAGAGATCAGAATGATCATAGTTGGCGATCGTGGTTGGAAGGACTGTAGTTGGAGGATGACGAAGATAAAAAAGATAGTAGTTATGGGGCGATGGTCGGAATGACCGTAATCAGGCGGAAGACTGGAGGTGGCTAACAAACAAGTGAAAGTCCGGCAATAGTCGGGAAGAACTCCAGCGATGGTTGACGAACAGGCATAAGTCCAGCGATGGTTGACGAGCAGGCATAAGTCCAGCGATGGTTGACGAACAGGTGGAAGACCAATGGTGTTCATCGGCAAGTTAGCTGCCAACTTCTTCCCTTCTCTTCCTTATTTTTTTCCCCCTCTCATGAGGGGCTTTTTATAATTTTTTTAGAGTAGCATGACTTATAAATATTTGGATGATAAAAGTCAAAATATGAGTGGTTTGAATGGACGATCAATATTGATCCCAATGATTGTGGTCAGTTTACTAGTCATTTGAATGCCATAATGATAATAGAATTCAATGATCTTGGGCTCATTGGATTCTTTTCGTCGAGCCGCTCGATTAGACTATAAGCATGCCACATTTATAGTTTGTTTGAAGTTCCAAATTAAGCTTTAAACATTTCAAAGAGATCATTTGGGCTCGAATCTGACTAGTTTTGTTATCATTAGGTTTTTCTTTTCAAGATGTTCAATTCAACTAAAGTTTGATGAAATCAAAGTTCGAATGGTCCCAAATTTAATTTCAAAAATTTTCAACTCATTTTTGTCTCGAGATTCGTGCCTTAAATTTTTTATGAAATATCAGACGTATATTGAGTTCTCTAGCTCTTATGCATCTTTATGATATAAAATAATTTTTTTTTCTTGTATCTACGATTTGACTTGAATCAATTATTTTTTTTTTTTTTGGGTGGTGGGGGGACTAACGCATCACATACATATCTGAAACTCAAAATCTCTTAATTGATAGTCAAAGCCCTCAATCAACAGTCACAAATCAAAATGAATTGCGTGCTTTAGAAGGAAGTAATAAATAAGAACCCTCCCCCTTTCTAATTGTCATTTAATATGCACTTCCTCAACGTTTATCTAAGAACAATGATTAAGCCAAGTTCTTTAGCCAGAAAGTATTTATGAAGTTCCTAAGTTTATAGAGAATGGTTGAAGTGCGAGAAAAATGCTACATATTTGAATAAAAGAAAAAAAAAAAAACTAGTAATAGACATCTCGAACTAGAAAATGAAGGGAAATTTTAAATGTCAAAAATCTCCGAGAATCAACTAGTATATCGAGTTCCTCATGCTTCAACTCTTCTTGGCCTATTGGTTGAGAGCTTAGACTTCCAACTAAGAGGTTCAGGGTTCGAGTCTATGTGAATGCGTAGTGTGTGTGAGTTTGCCTTAAATGACCTAAATGTCTCAAAAAAAAAAAATTCCTCATGCTTCACTGTGTAAAAATGTCCAATTTCTTAAGTTAACATCAAGCTGCCTAAGTTGTGAGTGCTATTATTCATTCTAATAAGAATAAACATTCCGCTCCCTGAGTATTTTTAATGCTTTCAATAAGAGTAAGGGTCGAGTTTTTACGAGCACTTTTAGGATTCGTTTGGAACGGCTTTCTTACTACTTCTTGATGAGACTTTTTAGTATATAAATTTTAATTTTTTTTACTAAAAAACCGCATCAAGAAGCATTAAGAAAGTCATCCCAAACGAACCCTTAATGATTCAAAAAGCTTGTGTGAATCCTTTCGGATCACCATTTTACTCTATAACTCGCAAAGGGTGAAGTTAATCAAAAAGTCAACTAACTCAAGTTTTGATAGGAGGAAATCTAGAACTCACTTAGTTTTAAAGCTCATTTAAGCAGCTTTTCTCAATGGTTTGTTTTGGTTAATACAATCTTCAATGAGTTGATTCATAGTGACTATCTCAATAGCATGTCTAAACTCTAAAAATTATTACATGCGATGTCCAGACGCATACGGAGACCAATCTGGACGCGATATGTCACCTAATGCACAGTACATTGAATGACGTGGCACATCCGAATTGACCTCTGAATACGTTCGGACTCCGCACAAAATAATTTCTCACCTAAAACTATGATTAGTATCGTTGGGCAATCACGAGATGGGCCCATGCCACCTTATCTATTATGAAATAAAAACAAATCGAGCTAGTAGCATCCTAAAGAAGCCCTTAGCAGTATTATTAAGAAAACAATGGAGAGATCAAAAAACTTGCATCAAAAGACAAACCAATAAATCAAAGCATGTTTAGGGGAAAAAACTGTTAATGGGTGATTGATAGTAACTATCTGAATAGTGTGCTTAGAATTTAAAAATTATTATGTGCCATATTCAAACGCGTCCGAAAACAAAGCCAGACGCGCTATGTCACCTAATGCATAGTACATTGCATGACGTGCTGCATCCGGATTGGCCTCTGGATGCATTTGGACTCCGCACAATAATCTCTCGCCATGAACTATGATTAATATCGTTGGGCAATCACGAGATGGGCCCATGCCACCTTATCTATTATGAAATAAAAACAAATCGAGCTAGTAGCATCCTAAAGAAGCACTTAGCAGTAGAATTAAGAAAACAATGGAGAGATCAAAAAGGTTGCATCAGATGATAAACCAAAAAACCAAAGCATTTAGGGGAAAAAAACTGTTATTCCCATAAAACGATAGTACAGTGGATGAAGAAACTGTTATTCCACTGCCTACAGGCAATCACAGGTGGTTGAAGAAGCACAACCATACAGGAAGGACTATGCTGTATTGAGAAAATACAGAATCCATAGCCCATAGCTAAAACTTCACAACACAATGTTCCACAACATAGCTGACCAATTCCTCTACAGGAAGAGAACTTACATGGGCATTGAAAGATGTAGATGACACGGAAATATCTCTAAGAATGCCCGATGTGAACAGACTTCTTCAAGGGCTGTTGCAAATTGCCACTTCCTCCAGCAATTTCTGCAAACCATGAATTATATGCCTCCATATAGTGTGAGAAGAGATCATGCAAAGCTGTTGAAGACAGTTGAGAGGTTATTGCTTGTATATATCATAAAAGGAAAACATAAATTTGAGAAGAAACAAAAAATAACATGACAGATGGACTAGAATATTTAAAAAATGGTATTTTTCTTAATTTCTAAATAGTCATCAAGTTTATCATAACAAGTAGCCCGATTAAGGTCCAAAAGAATAATCAAAGATTTATGGGTTTTTATGCTTGAAAAGCAAAAAAAAAAAAACAGATCATCAATATAAGACAAAAATGGCAAAAATTAGCACAAAATTGCAATAGCCAGAGACTAATTACATTTAACTCATTAGAATTCCTTAGATTAATTTGCTATGAAGAGAATTAGTTTTAAAATGTAGCTCAATAAGTTAAGCATCAATTTTTGCTGACTTTATTGATCAATGGAATATGAAGTTTTAGCTAGAGAGCTTAGACAAAAGAACAAGGGTTAATGAAATTTACCAACAATTAAGGAATAAAAGATGTTTAAATGGAATATGAAGCAAGGCTTAAATGTTTTTGTGTAATGAGAGTTAAAAAATTCAGTTATGGGTGAACAAACCTTGGCTATGATAGGCGGGGCGCATAGAAGAGGCAAAACTCTCAAAATCTGGATCATTTTCAAATTTTTGCTCGATAACTTCTTCCTTTGGTGTCTTCGGAGGATTAAATGGACCAAACACAAAGGACTTGGAGCCCTGCAATTGCCTCTGTACTGCTTTGTTGCATTCCTTAAGGTCATGGCTTAGCACTTGAGTTTTGTTGGACTTGTTATCAACTGAAGATAATAATTTTGCTCTCTTAACTTCCACATTTGTTAGCTCTGTCCCAAACATTCTTTTGCCAGATTTCTGTGCAACAGGAGGTAAAGCAATTGTAACACCATTCTCACACTTCCCTTTAGTTCCCAACCACCGAAATGCTGGTTTCCTGGTGTCAGATTGATGTGTCTGCAAAAAGATAAAAATGGCTAATATGTTATATGATCTTTCATTCCTTCAAACGCAATAGTAAAAATATACCTTTTCAATGAGATTTAAGGAAGATAGAACATTTGCAATGTCATAGAGACGCCTAACTTTTGCTGCATTTGCATCTTAAAAATAGAAATTAGATCGTTTTATTCCTCGTGAAAAAAAGAATATTTCAAAAAGGTAACAAAATAGCAACCAAGTATGAAAGAGTAAAGAAGGTTTATTACTTCTCAAATAAGCTGGGTTCTGGCCATCCCCAAGCAGCAGCTTTGCAGCATCATCAAGTGAAACCATGTCAGCCTGTTCAATAAGGAAATCATAACAAATTAAGCAGTCTAAATTTTATTTGGCATAACAAATATGTTAAACCAATCCAAGAGGGACCGTTCCAACCAGTTCACGAGGGACCAGCCAGATTTTACACCAAGTGGAAGCTTGGTCTGTCCCAAGCTCTGTGCCACCATTAGGATAGGGTCCACGACATAAGAAAGAAAGAGGAGGGGGCGTTTGGGAGGGAAATTTGAACTGAAGGATTGTTTGGGTATTTTGCTTTGGCTTGTATTCCTTTAATAAATTGTATACCCTTGGGTTACGGTTATGTTATATTTTGGCTGAAGCCTGAATATAGTTTGTTCTTAAGTTGTGAGAGCTATAGTTGGCGGCTAGGGATTTTGGGAGAGCAGGATCTTCCCCTCCAATTGAAGATCCATTGTATCATGTTTTTTTTTTTCATATTTCCTACAATAAAAAGATTCGTGTGTGTGTTCTTCTTCCTAATTTCTATTGCGGTTTGCTGATTTGGTTGAAAGTTCTTCTACTTCCTATCAAATTGTTATCAAAGCTTTTTTTTTTTTTTTTTGAACCTATGACAGCAAAAAAGATGGAGACGTTGGAAGACAAGATGCAACAACGCAAGGCTGATATGAAGGAAAGGTTTTCTGGAATGAAAGGGAGGTTCACCACCATGGAAAGAAGATTTTCATCCATGGAGAACTGCTTTGGAAACATGGAAGACATGATTAAAAGGTTGATCGAGATACAATCAAAGGCTTCACAACCTTCACCAACTATTCGTAAGACTGATCGGAAGGAGAAGAAAATTTAAGAGGATGATGACAAAGTGGAAAGTGTTTTCCCTTAATTACCACCTCGGAGGATTCAAATGGGAGAAGCATCAAGGTATCCCGAAGAAAGGGCAGCAATAAGAGGGGAGTTTGAACCCTTTTGGAGACTACCCAAGCAGAAGTAAAGATGGACTAGATGAAACAATAGTTGTGTAACAATTCAAATTTTTGAAAATAATTGAAAATGAAAAAAAAAATTTGATTTTTTGTTTGAACTGGAGAGCTTCGGAGTTAGAACTATTCCTAAGCGCGTTATTTTTTTAGTACTTGTAAACAATTATAATTATTTTTTTTCAATGTAGGAGGAGAGAGAAAGAAAATTTAGATTTTTACTCTCTGAATCACTCTACCACTTTCACAAAATCTGTTTAGACCGAAGTAGGTGGTTTTTAACACTCTCTCTTTTTTAAAATACTTAAATTTTGACCACCAACTTTTCCTCAAAAATGATTTTACTAAATTTTTTCAACTTTATTAAACTTTTATCGCATAACTTTTTTTGTGTTATCGTACTAATTATCATGAATATTTTAACTATAACATTTATGAATTTTATTGGGTAAAATAGAAATTATTTAATTTTATAGGGTTTATACTATATAAAAATTGAGTTTTATCTATGTACATTGTTAATGCAACAATTGTAAATGAAAATGTATACATGATTGAGTAATAGTTGATTATTATTACTTTTTTAGTAATGTGTATAAAAGACAAGTAAAGATTAGTTGACTCGTTGGGTTGAAGATTGAATGATTTATACAAGATGGTAGGCCGACGGTGATGTGAAACAGTGATGGTGAACAAGAATAGTGTTAAGGAATTTAATTAAAAATATAAACTTCACTTTGTCAAATATAAGATAATGATTCTTCAAGTTAAATTTCAGAATAATCCGTGAGAAGATTAGGTAATAGAAATCCCTCGCTCGCACTCTTGACAATAGTTCTTTAGCGGAAGAATGTTGCAAGAAAACTTAGGAATGCCACTAGAAAAACATGCCATGCCGAGGATGCTAGTCACCGGGGAAGGACTCGGAGTTGGAAGAACTGGGGGGTGTCCGATGATCTTCTACTATCCAGTAGATCTTTGTTCGTCGATGACGTCCGCTAGATGGAAGAGAACATGATCGATGTATTCCCCAACAGTGTGATCGAATCCAAATCCAAGTTCGAAGAAAGGTGATTGGATGACGTCCATCTCACCTTGAGAATTGAACACAAATCCGTGATCAATTTTCGGATCCGTCATACTTGATCATGGTTCATAGGGCTTGACCGGCGGTGAGCGGGTGTGGAGGAGGGGAAAGGGTTTTAGTAAATTTGAATTAAATATAGATTTTCCAAAGTTGGGGGAAGGATTAATTTCAATTTAAAATTTTTATCCCAAAAGGCAATAGAGGGCCAGCAGTTTATGTGGGCATTAAGGGGAGAATTAAATGTGATTTGAGCTTAAATTGGAGAGAGAAAAGGTCTAGTAAAGGGGGGCGGCCATGTAGGAGGGAGAAGGGGGATTTGTTTTTAATTTATGTGGGCCCTCAAAGGAATAAACAAAGATTAAAATAAAATCTGAATTTTAATTTCAAATTTGATTTAATAAGAAAGTTTCCTAAATGGATTTCTAGCAAAAGGAAAGAGTTTAAATTCAATTAATTAATTGAATTATCAATAAGGAAACTTTCCTAAATGCTTAGGATTTAATTTAGGAAAGGAATCTAAGGCATTGAATTTGAATTTTAGAGTTTGGGAGCAAGGTGGCCGGCGGGTTGGCTTGGGGATGGTGGGGGAGTGGCTGGGTGGAGGCGGGCCGCCGGTTTGATGAAGTGGCCCGGCGGCATGGGAAGTGGGGGAATGCGACGGGCAGGGAATCAAAGGGAAGTGGGTAGGCCGTCGGGTGGGAAGGAGGATGAGGAGGTTGAAATAAAAATAGAAAACAGATACTTTGATTTTATTCAGATACTTTGATTGTATTAATATTGAACATGTGATAAATTGAGCATGTGATTCAGACACCGATTTGATACAAATATAAAATAACTACATAATATGTGTACATCATTACAGGATTTTATTACATTGATATAATTCCACGATGTTTACAAATACTTTGATTTTACCCTTTTTATACAATATCTTAACTGATTGATAGTAACCCATACAATGACTGCTTTATTGATTTGACATCAATATTAGTTTATTGATTTCTCCATGGTATTGTTTTACTTGCTTTCATACCATATTATTTTATTGTTTAAAAAAAGATTCTACTGCTGCTATATATGAGCTTTACTATTTCTGCACAGATTCATAATCTCTATTATGATTTGAATGCTGATATGGATATTGTTTGTTTGTCGTGCTTTCAGATCATGATATGTGATTAAATAATTTCAGGTCAAGAAAGAGGTTTAAGAGTGTGAGAGTGATCAAAATTCCTCAGGTTTTATTTTTTTTACTTATTATTTTATACTCATGAATGAAAGAATATATTATGATTATATGATTCTCGAGCATTATCTATGATTTATTTTTTGGTCAATAAATATAAATATGAAATTATTGTTTTAAATCATACAATTTATTTTGTTATTTATTACTGATAAATGATATTATATAGTTTTGATTATTATGTAATAAAAGATAAAAAAAAAATTCATGAAGAAGACTGAGGAATTTCTGTGGAAATGGTTGAAAGGGAAATTTCATGAAAGGAATTAGGAAGGACATACGAGCAAAGCTCAGGGTGCTAAAAATCAAGAGGGCTATAGAGATGATGGAGATTACCAAAAGGGCAGAGAAAAAATTTTTAAGAGAAGGCCAACAAGAATAAAAGCATGGAGGGGCTACAGGAGTACCTCTATGACCCTAGCATTGAGAACCCATATGGTGTCGTTTTAGAGGGAAACACCATAGGAGAAGGGCACTAGAGTTTGTCCTAGAGGCAACTTTAAGAGCCTCACAAAAGCAAAGGTGCAGGATAGGTGGGCAAAAGGATTATATTTTCGAAGTGATGAGAGGTATACATTGAGGCACAACTGTAAGGGCATTGTCTATGATGAAGAGGAAGCTAAAGAGGGAGGTTGGAGTGAGACATCAATGGTGGAGGAAAAGCAACATTTACACCTGACAAATGTCTCTTTGAACTCAATGGTGAGATTCACTCTAAATCTCACCATAAAAGTGAAAGGAGAAATAACAATAAGGAGGAAATGGTGTTGATAGACAGTGGAACCACCAGAAACTTCATCTCCAATCAAGTCATCGACTAATTCGAGGTAAAATTGGGTGTGGACGGTGCTATGCGGTTATGATGGGAAATAGGAAGACGAAGACATGTAGAGGGAGTGTGTAAGGGAGTGGTTTTGGCCATACAAGGAGTCAAGGTGAGGGAGAACATTCTCCAATTGAAGTTAGACAGCACTTGCATTATCCTGAGAATGAAATGGTTGTATATACCTTAAGGGATACCAAGGTCAATTAGGAAGTTCATAATGGAACTGCTGGTGGAAGAGCTGGTGGAAGAGAAAAGGATGGTGGTCATGGGAGATGCAGGGCTCTCCAAAGCCATGATGTTCTCTCAAAACCATGGTAAGGGCCATATAGGAGGTGTGATGCCCCAGAATCTAAATTGGAAGAATTATTCATTTATCCTTTAAATAATCAACAACCAGAGCTATCTAATATCATATATATGATCATTGAATCAATGCAAAAATACTAAAACCCACAAGCAGTAGTAGTAGAAACTGTAAATAATATGAAAGCCCATAAAGTAGTAAACCAGTACGAGTGTCAGATCTCTAAAGAAATCATCGTATCCATAATATCAGTTAGTATAAAATCGTATAAAGCGCCAAATCAAAAAAATCGTTAATGGTTGTTGAAATCAAATCAATGTAGTAAAATCATATCGTAATATATGCATGCAATCCAGTTATTCTTTATCACTTGCTCAGTGTATCACATGCATAAGATCAATACAGTGAAGCAATAGTATAAAGCAGTATAAGTATCAATATCAATAACAGTAATAATTCGATGGCATAAGCAGTAGAGTAATGCAATAATATAAAATCCGTATAGTAAAAATAAATTCATACAATATTAAGAAAGATGTCTCAAGAATATGCATTTCAGTAGTCACACTAAACAAGTAAGAAGTCATGACTATCACGATATTTTTTCAGTGTTAGTAAACTGTTAACTCAATAAATAGAGTCGGCACAATAATAATCTCCTTATAACTCTCAATCAATGTATCACGTGAATTAGTAGAGGATAACACCAAACCACTGTATTTAAAGGAAATTTCGTAGGCCTGTCATCCTATACAAGTCAATACATCTCCAACCAACGAGTCAACCAGTCTTTACTTGTTTGTTTCACACACGCATATATTATTATCATAATTTTATAACAGTAATAGCGACCAGCTATTACTCAAGCACATATACAAATCCATTTTCAATACATCTCACCAAATAATATATAATTGAGCTTAATTAAGAAAATTTCAAATGTCATAACGGAATACAACAAAGAATCATATTAGGCAAAAATGCACATTTTTTTTAGAAAATTACCAAATTAGCATGGATTGTATAAAATGATATTTTAAGATTTTTTATTGTAATATACTATAATTTTTAAAGGTCAAAATAAATTTTCGGAGTAGATAAAGATCCCAGTATTTTTTTTATAATTACCTGTTAAAAAATCTTAAATAAATATTCAAAATGCTCATAATCACGATCTTTATAACATACAAAAAGTTACGAGGTAAAACTTTGTCAATACAAAAGTTTATGCACATTTTTCGTTACGACAATACAAATTTGAGCGAAAAATACCAAAAACACAATATTTGAAATCAAAAATAGGATATGGATTCCTTACAACGAGATGAGCAAATATCTCAACTACGTCGACGGACGAAAAATCATACCGTAACCTTCAAAATCTCAATTCTTCTTTTCTATCTCCTCACAAAACACTCTTAATTCCCTTAACAGTTCTCTATTGGTCGAACTTAAAAAGAGTAAAAGGATTTAATAAAGTTATCTTAAGTGCCTTTAGATATTTTTAAAAAAAATAATATTTATAATAATAATATAATATTTAATTAAATCAATGTTTAGTATAAAATTCAAAGAAATCATTTTAGGGACTCAGAAAATTAAAGAAAAATATTTATAAAACAAATCATAATATTTAAAAAAATATCGATGGAATCGGTTTATAAAACGGACACCTGAAGGTCCCGAAATCCTCACTTGTAATAGATATGTATAAATTTATTAAGGATTTTCGCCGGTGTCCAAAAATTCCGAAAAAAATCGTGTAAGTAAAATAATTCGATTAAAATATTATGGCAAAGACAGCTTGTAATTTGGAGTTATAATGACTACAAAAAAAATGACAAAATCAAAATACGGGTTATTACAATCTACCCACCTTAACAAAATGTCATCCTCAACATTTCCTTTAAGGATTGAGGCATAAAATCAATATAAATAAAATCCATATAATCAAACTCAAATCAAATCAAAAACTTATCAAAAATCCTGCAATAATACAATTCAATCTAGCACATGACATTCAATTATTTATACAAACTAATGCACCAACTACCTAACTCTCAATCAAGTCCTACAACCTAGTAACAATCAATTCTTCAAAACAATTATGCTCTGTACCAATTGTGATGCCACAGAAATCAAAATGGAAAAATTATTTCATTTATCTTTTAAATAATTAACAACCAAATTATATAATATCATCTATAGATCAATGAAAAAAAATTGCAAAACAGTAAAACCCACAAGCAACAGAGTAGAATCTGTCAAACAGTATAAAAAGCCCTTAAGTAGCTAAACTAGTAGAGTGTACGAGTGTCAGTCAGATCTCTAAAGAAATTCGGAATCACATACTATTTTTATTTATATTATCTATATGATATATATCATGTCTGTATCCATAATCAAATGTC